>JAHKKF010470252.1:0-25904 GCA_019740295.1 Labeo calbasu | reverse complement strand
ACACACACACACACACACACACACACACACACATACAATACCAGTCAAAAGTTTTTGAACAGTAAGATTTTTAATGTTTCTTCTGTCTCTTCTGCTCACCAAACCTGAATTTATTTCATCCAAAGTACAGCAAAAACAGTACAATTTTGAAATATTTTTTACTATTTGAAATGACTGTTTTCTATTTGAATATATTTTAAAATATAATTTATTCCTGTGATTTTTACCATTATTCCAGTCATATGATCCTTTGGAAATCATTTTAATATTCTGATTTGCTGCTCAAAAACCATTTATTATTATTATGTTCAAAACAGCCAAGTAGAATTTTTTCAGGTTTCTTTGATGAATAGAAAGAACAGCATTTATCTGAAATAGAAATTTTATAAAAGCATCCTTGCTAAATTAAAGTAAACATTTCTATAATTTCTTCCTATAAATTTCTATAATTACAAAAGCTTTTTATTTCAGATAAATGTTGATCTTTGGATCTATCTATTCATCAAAGAACCCTGAAAAATGTACTCAACTGTTTTAAATATTGATAATAATAATTAAAAAAAAATGTTTCTTGAACAGCAAATCAGCATATTAGAAAGACTGGAGTACTGATGATTTTTTTGGATCACAGGAATAAATTACATTTTAAAATATATTCAAATAGAAAGCATTTATTTTAAATAGTACAAATATTTCACAATATTACTGCTTTTGATGTATTTTGGAACAGCAGAAGAGCAGAAGAGACTTCTTTATCAACATTAACAAAAATCTTCTGACTGGTGGTGTATAATAATAATATTAAGATTTTCTTCAAGACTCTTTGATTGCCTAAGATCCTTTACTGTGACTGACTGGTAGGAGATTTCACAGAGTTTGCCTAGATATAAATTGTGTATGTAAACTCTGTTCTGCCGTTCTCTGATTTGGTCCCTCACAGGGACGGTTTTCACTGCTAAACACACTTCTTTTACATTCCACAATGCTTATACAATACTTGTCTATGTTTCCTCGCTTGTGCTCACACACACACACGTGAACAGACTCAGTCCCGAAGTGCTATTCATAACACCTTACACTGCTCCACTCCTCAATGGGACTTCCTCTAATCCTTCCACCCACACACACACGTGTGTAAGTCTCTCCTGAATCTCAGTTCCTCTCCTCCTACATGAGTTACAGTCACTAAGCACTGAGAGAACAAGTCAGGAAAAAATTACAGACAAACAGATTATAATTTCATTCCTAAGGCTAAAACAACTAAATCTATAATGAAAACAGCCTGCAATAAATTTCAATATTGATTAATCAAATCTTAACACTGTGCACAGAGTTTGTTAAATTTTATACTCTCTTAGATATCTGTAACAGCAAACAAGCATGTTTGTGTCAATCAATAGAATCAAAAAATAATACCCACTGTTGTATAAAAGTTTTAAATTATCCCTACTTGAACTTTAAAAATCCTACACTACTGTATAAAAGTTTTAGCTCATCTGAAATATTACTACAGTTTAAAATAACTAATTTTTTTATTTAATTTATTTTAAAATGTAATTTATTTCTATGATGGCAAACCTGACTTTTCAGCATCATTACTCCAGTCTTCAGTGTCACACGATCCTTCAGAAATCATTCTAATATGCTGATTTGGTGCTCAAGAAACCCAAGAAATGTATTATCAGGTTTAAAAACTGCTGTGCTGCTTAATATGTTTATGAAAACTGTGAATATAAAGTTCAAAAGAACAGCATTTATTTGAAATAAAACCTTGTTACCATAAATGTCTTTTGAATCCAAACTTTTAAATGATAGCGTATATAAAGTACATGTAATGTTTTTTATACATAAAATTAAAAGCACTGTGATTAAAAACCATTCTGCCTCTTAACTATTAGTTTCGGTTATTAAACTTTGGTTATTTCAGCTGTTCTGCTGCTTCTGCTTTGCTTTGAATCACTTCACAATGTAATTCTTATACATTTTAGACTCTATTACAGCTCTATCCACAAATGATGTGTCCAACCACTGTTTTTTTTCTTCCCTCGCAGCTTTTTGTATTGATTGTTTGACTCTCTCTCATTTTTCAACACACGTTTCTCAGTACATTTTCCATTGTAAGTTTAAAAGAACAGCATTTATTTGAAATAGAAATCCTTTGTAACACTATACATGTCTTTACTGTCACTTCTGATCAATTGATTGCATCTTTACTGAATAAAAGTACTAACTACGTTCAAAAAAGAAAATTCTTACCAACTCCATACTTCTGAATGGTAGTGTATGTGCAGCACAATATTGTGTTTCAAATCACTTCACAATGCAGCCTTTTTGTTTTATACCCTTTTCATTACAGCACTAACCAACAATGTGTCTGCCCACTGTTTTTTTTTCCTTGCAGCTTCTTTTATTGATCGTTTGACTGTCTCTAGTTCTTTAACACGAGTTTCTCAGTAAATCTTTCATTCGTCTATGACTAGACCTCGGCTGTTTATAAGGACAGTGCTGAAATACAGTATAAGCAAGTGTGCTAAGAGAGAAAAAGAGATGATGTAGTGGAAAGAGAGGAATCAGGAGAGCAGGAGTTAAAAAAAAAAAGTTACCTCTCCTAATGATTAGCACATTTAATGTCAAGCTTCTGAAAAAGACAATGGTTTTAAAAGATGGGGCAGCTTAGGTGACAGACAACTGAAGGAAAATAAAGTTGAATTCAGACAATGGCACTGTGCTGTTCTACGTCATGATATTCACTGACGTGATGATAAATACAGGGTCCGACCATAAAGTGCTCAAATGGCATTTTTAAACTGCAACAGGGACAGTTTGTCAGCACTTAAAGAGGTGGATCTGAAGGTGGGGAGACGTGGAGGGGCGTGAGAGAGAAAGAGTGGGTGTCTGCTGAAACCCGACACAGCTCAGATTGTGTCTCCACACGCCAAGCTGTCTGGAAACCACAGTCTCACTCTCTCTCACACCAGTCTTACTCTTTCCTATTTTCTTCTCAAGCTTCGTTACACATGTCCCTGGTCAAAACCCACAACTGCTTCTGATTAGGGTCTTGGTTCCTTGGGTTCAAACAATGAAGTTACTCAAAAGAGCAAGAGGGGGAGAAAGAGAGAAAGAGACCAGGAAACTCTGAGAGGTTTTGAAGCACACCATGTGTGAGTTTGTTTGGTGTGGAATGATTTCCAGTGCAGACCTAACAGTTTATATGACGGACACGCTAAGCTGGTGGACACCGGGTTGTCTTGCTACGTCAGAACTCTTCACCAGAGCAGGAAAAACAGTTACCACAGACCCTTCCTTGACCCCGCAGGCCTTTCTATACTAAAATAGCCTTAAAATGACACTCCCTCCTATTGTTCTATGGAGCAGTAAAATAGTTTGGGCTTCCATTATTATCAACTTCTATCTTTACTATTTATATCTGCTGATACTGGAAAGTTTTTACTTTATTGTTATCAGTTGATATTGGATATTAGGGATGTCAAATATTATTAAAATACTGGCTGATACCTGTAAGCTGATTATTTTCAGCTAGGGTTGCCCTCAACTAAAGATTTTTCTGGTCAACTAGTCATCGTTCATTTTAAGCATTAGTCGACTATTAGTCGCACGTTTATTAATAAACAATATAAATCAAAATTTATAATTAGACAATATATAACATAATATATTTATGATTATATAATATCATTTATTTATAAAATAATGAGCCTTTAACTGCCTACATAGCCTAATAAGTGCTCAAGCGCATGCAAAAAAAGCTTGCCACAGCTCACCGGCAGGTATAATAATTATGAATGTGTCAGGGAAAAACATCAAGGAGTCTGCATTAATGTTTTCATAATTTATTGATAAACTAGTGCTTTCTTTGTTTTTGACTCGTCATCTCCGCAGTAGTGATGCGGCTGTATGCATGTTTCATACGGATTACATAATCTTGAGAATATTTGTTTTTTAATTGAATTGGTTCATTAAAAAGTAGATTTCTCACTCTCTATAGATAGATTTTTCATGTCTGTAAGGCAAGTATATACAGAGTTTAAGTTTTACGCTCAAGTTTACAGAAGGCGCATCATGTTTTCTTTTATTATTTTACAAAAGTCCAACGTTTCGTTGTTATTGTGAGTGCACACAAATAAACAGAGTCTTTATAGATTTGAAAGATGTATTACTTTTATCTGTATGAGTATTTTAAGAGTGAGCGCACCGGCACCTCCGTCTGTCAGGCAGTGAGCTTCTATTCAGCTTCCACACTCTACAATAGCACACATTTTTCTATGTTAACATTAGACTGAGTGTTTGGAAGTCCTGTCCAATGTACTATATTACCACATAGACCAGGCATTAATTTTTTTTCTGCGATTAAGCGACTAATAAAATTTTGGTCAACCAAGCCTCTTCTCATTGACTAACGGTTAGTCGACTATTAGGGGGCAGCCCTATTTTCAGCTAACAGTTTTCAGTTAATACATTTTAGATATTTAACTGTTATGGATGATATTATAATTCTATACTATTTTGTCTTAATAAGGGTTAGTTCACCCAATAATGAAAATTCTGTCATTAATTACTCGCCCTCATGTCGTAGCATCATAACATTATGGTTGAACCAGTGATGTCACATGGAATATTTTAATGATGTCCCTACCTTTCTGTGCCTTGAACGTGGTAGTTGTGTTGCCGTCTATGCAGGGTCAGAAAGCTCTCGGATTTATCAAAAACATCTTAATTTGGGTGAACGAAGGTCTCACGGGTTTGGAACAACATGAGGGTGAGTAATTAATAATTTTTGGGTGACCTAATCCTTTAAAAAAAAAAAACCCTTAAATCTAAAATCATTTAAATGAACGTGTAATTAAATTTCCAACATCAGCTAATACCAGTCGATGACCAACATGGTGGTAATATACTGTGCAGCCTTGTTAAAGCTATATCAACCAATACTTTTTTAATTGTGCATATTTAACCTATTTTATATATTATTAATATTTAACATTTCTATTATGGTTTTCATTTATGGTCTATTTAATTAAAATCAAGATATTAGAATAAATCTAAATGTGAAAGAAATTAAAAAAGGTGTAGTGTTTTTATGTAATTCAGTATTCATAAATCTTTACCAACGAAAAGCTGATTACGACAATCAAACTCAAAGAATTTAACAGGAAGCGCGGGTGGCTTCTGTGGTTTTGGCTGACACCACTTCACAAGCGATTCAAAAGGCTTTGTGCGAGTCAATTCAAAGCCACATTCCAAGAGTGGCAAGCGAGCTGACAGACAGGGAAGGAGTGAAGTGATTGCAGTAATCGTACCTGTACTCGGCTCCCCAGCCCTTCACGAAGCTCATGCGAATGGTGCACATGCGGGTGAGCTGGTACACAGCCTCAAAGCCCTGATTCACAGACTGGGCCAACAGAGCTGCAAACTCCTGGTTATTAAAGATCTTCAGATTACAGCCTGGATGGACACAAAGCAGTTTGAATAAGTTCACATAATCAATATCAACCAAAACAAATGAAAATAACAACACAGATGCAGCTGTCACGCAGCTATCAAAAAGGAAACTCGGCTGTTGAACTCTGTTAAGAGGGCTATTTGTTGAGGGTCTTTAGTTTTATCTTACCAGGTGGGATCTTGCAAACAGTGGCGGGGTGCCAGCCGTAACGTTGGTTACAGTTGGGACTCTGAACAAAAATGGCGCTGTCACTTAGACACTCTGCAAACACCTCACCTCCGATGTAGTACAAACGCACACCCCGGCCTGCAAAAACAGAAGGTTGCTACATGAGTAAGTACTGTAAATGAAAAATAAAACTGAATACTTATTTTTAAATAGTATTGTTTAATGAATGAATGGTTTGGAGCAACATTGTGTGTACCAATGTGTCTGCGCGTGAGCTCCACAGCAGCGTTGCGATTCACGTTGGACAGCAGGCCCAGGCAGAAGCGCTCAGAGTTGGACGGGTCTGTGAAGCCGTCTACTGTTAAAGAGGGCTGGGAGGCATGGAAAGTTTCACCGACTCTCTGGTTCAGCTCATAGTAGGAAATAGAGCACCAGAACGCAGGTTCACAGTATGTCACCGGCTGTAGATCTGAGAGAAAGAAAAAAAAAAGGAACAATAAATGAAGAGAATCCAAAAGGCATAGACATACACGGACATAGGCGGTGGAAAAGAAATAGAAAGAAAAAAGGAAAAAAGACAGGAAAAAGAAAAACAAACAAATGGGTGGGGACACCCGAACAGACAGAGCACGGGGGCTGGGAACTGACGACACTGTGATGTCAAGAGTAAACGTTACTTCCCAGAAATAAAGGCTGAATCGGGAAATACCATCATCACTTGGACGCAAAACTGTACAAAATTACAGGCTTATGGCAATGGCCTTTCTCTCCGACACATACGCACACACCACGGCTGTGGAGAAGAGAAATCACTTTGGGATCTGAGCGCTGTCTGCAAAAGTACGATCTGATACAAAAGGAATTGTGGGCGCTCCCTTGCTAAGATGGTAACTGACAGGATGTTTAGTGTGGGTGGTTTTCATCCAAGTTGTTTTGGGGACATACAAATAATCCAGCAATCCATTTTCCCTGAAAAACACATTTCTGAAAACGCTTAATTTCTAGAACTATTCCAAATTTGTATTTTTAATTACTCACTGTTATATGAATAATCAGTCAGTATTTGCACTGATTTAGGTCTCACGAGCCAAATACACTCGTTTATTTGGAGTTAGACATAGGGAACAATGACTACAACAAGCGAATAAGAACTAATTTCACTGACGGTCACTGGACTGAACCAAACCGTTAACACATCAGTTCAAGACTGTTTTGTCCAATTCAATAAAAAGAACTAGCTCATACAAGTCATTTGCGGTGGCAAGTCTTTTACTCTCATCACATTCAATTCAGATTCCAAGCACAAACCAGCTAGCATCTTTTTTGTTTTTTGTCATGGCCTTCTAGATTCAACAGCAGTGCAGGTCTGTTGAATAGTAGTGTATGAAACACTAGGTATTTTGTTCTGTCGCATCAGTATCTAAATCATGAAGAAGAACGGTTAATGCGAACGTCAAGAAGAAAAATCCAACAAAAGGTGGCTCCCAGGAGCATTTGGACATTAAATTCACATTAAAAATGTACGAATGTCTTTTCATTAATAACAAAATGTCAAACCAATGTCGCAAAAGACAGTTCTTAGATTTTAAATGACAAAAAATAAAAAATACTGTACAGTACCAGTCAAAAGTTTTTGAACAGTAAGATTTTTAATGTTTTTTAAAGTTATTTCTGCTTACCAAGCTTGCATTTATTTGATCCAAAGTACAGCAAAAACAGTAAAATTCTGAAATATATTTACTATTTAAAATACCATTTTTTTTTTATTTGAATACATTTTAAAATGTAATTTATTCCTGTGGTTTTAAAGCTGAATTTTTAGCATCATTCAGATCCTTCAGAAATCATTCTAATATCCTGATCTGCTGATTTTAATATTATGTTGATAACAGCTGAGTAGAACTTTTTCAGGTTTCTTTGATGAATAGAAAGTTCAGAAGAACAGCATTTATCTGTAATAAAAATCTTTTGTAACATAAATATCTAATGCTGATCTTTGGATCTTTCTATTCATCAAAGAATCCTGGAAAAATGTACTCAACTTTTTTAAATATTGATAATAATAATAATAATAATAATAATGTTTCTTGAACAGCAAATCAGCATATCAGAATGATTTCTGAAGGACCATTTGACACTGAAGACTGGATTAATGATGCTGGAAATACAGCTTTGATCACAGGAATAAATTACATTTCAAAATATATTCAAATAGAAAACAGTTATTTTAAATAGTTTTAAAATAAATGATTAAAAAAATATTATAAATTATTTTAAAATATTTCAAAAGTTTACTAGAGACATCTTTAAAAAAAGGTAGAGACACTCTACCCGCATCTAAAAAAAGTTAGCTTGCTAGTGTGGGAGTTTTTTTAGAACCCGTAAAAAATACGGGGGAGTTAAACATCCCAATCTGCAGGAAGTGCAGATCAACAGGAAGTTCTTTTTCTGCGCTTTTGGTCAGTTATGGTTACAAACTCACTCCCTGCCTTTTGTCAAAAAAAAAAAAAAAAAAAAAAAAAAAAATTATATATATATATATATATATATATATATATATATATATATATAGTTATAGATATAATAGTGTCTATAACTTTTGGCTACATATTGTTATATCACAAAAATCTGACATCATGAGAGCCCTAATCAGGACAAAAATAATGTTGAATGCATCTGACGGTCAAACGTTAGTAAACCATGTTCATAGTTAACATGAACTACACTTGTAGTTACTCTGCTAGGACACCTGCGTGAATTTACGTGCAAACGATACACACACACAACAGTACGCAAAGAGTTACCTAAATTGTTGTGGGCAGGAGAAACGGGGTTCGGTGACAGATTTGGAGACCCTGCAATGAAAGGACAGATCAATGATTTAATATGAATATACACAGCACATTTTGATTAAATCACTTTTGATTAGATTTCCAATAATTCCAGTGTGCAGAGTCAATTATTCCACTTCCATATTTCCATTCCATCACAGTTACCACATGTGTTTGTCTCATTTGTAAAATTTTCAGAATGTTCTTCTGCGTGGATCTACTTCTTTACACCACTGATGAAGTAACAGAATGAAACTCTCTGAACAATCTGAAAGAGTAATATGGAACTGAAATGCCACCAACAAACCTAGAACCACTTCATAACCATGCAGTTATACAAAATTCAATGTGTCAACCAATCAAAGAATGGTATATCTGGCATCACCTGTGTCCATACTGCGGTTCATCTGATGATCGCTGGTCTCTCCATCCTCACTGATGTAGCCTGGAGGGGGCGTCTCTGTAACACACACAAACACGATTCGTACACACTCGTAACACAGTGACCCAGCTGATGGACAAAGGATTAGGCACACCAGCGAACACATCCGGCAAAGTCTAGCAGGTGCAGCAGACACAATGACTCACAAGGGTTTTATTTTTCCCCCTCAGATTAAGACACCTGATTTAGAAAGCTGGGGTCAGCTCAGTTTCAGCAGCTGGATATGAAACAACACACACCGCCCTGTTACAGTAACAGACTGCCTCTCTAAAGCAAATGCCATTCTGATGGAACTAATCCCAGCCAAAGCCACTCCATACATACTCCATGGGATAATCCTCCCCTTATGTAGCCAAAAGCAGTCTTTAAATCACTTCAGCATAAATTGTTTTGTGTCCGTCTGATGCAACAACGGTTAAATGTTTCTTGATTAGCCCTATAAATATAATAACCGACAGAACCGTAGCAGTCATTTGTTTACTGGTCCGAAAGGAAGAAAACAAGCCTGTAGGTGGGATTAACATGAGTAACTAGTTAAATGGCTGTGACCGTTTACACCCTTTTTCTTTTCCGAGTTCTCTGTGTGTACAATTGAGGCCTTTACTCTGGTCTTTAGTCACAAGACTCAAGACTCACATCCAAAGTTAAGTTCAGTTATAAATAAATACAGGTATAAATACGTTTCTTCATTGGTGCTTCATCAACACTGTAACACAATGATGTAGTGACTGCCTTCTGCCTGCATGGAGGCCAGTGAACAGGGCTGTTGCTCTATCTGTGTGTTTGGTCGCTTTCTTCCTCCTACATCCTTCCAGTAAAGTGATCCACCCACTGCCCACTAGACCACTGGGACTACAGCTACAGACTGAATTTGCTCTATTAAACCTGGAAAACACTTCAAATTGTGCTGCTTTGTGGCACATGATGACGATATATTAATTTAGAGGCCACTTGATGTTATTTGCTTTGGCTTTTCTGTTTGCAGCACTGTGAACCTCAACTCCAAGAGTCTTCTCCTGTGTATTTGTCTCCTACCTGGTATGTAGTTGCTCTGGGGTTCGATGCCGGCGGGGAAAATGGTGTTTTCTGGGATGGAGTGACTATAGTCATCCAGAGGAGGAAACTCGCTGGGGATTTCAGTGTGACGAGGCACCAGCACTGGAGGAAGAACTTCAGAGAAGAAGAGAAATTTAAGACGAAGAAGAAGAAGAGGAAAAAAATAAAACATGACACCTGAATTACAACACAAACAAAACCACAATTGTTGCTACATAGAGCTGTGAGATATGGACGAAAACATACTCTCATGATTTTTTACATTTTTTGATCAATGCGATTTTGATATGAATCACAATTTTCTAGTATTTCCTAACACTTTACATTCATAAATGCTACATTCAAAAATGTGTTCTGCTTGACTTCATCTAAATTAGTTGCATAATATTGTACTTGTTCTGTGACACAAAACATTTTAGAGAGCAGTGAAATTTCACAATTCTCGATTACAATTTTAAAACCACAGCAAAAACTAAATCTGATATAGTGATACACTTGCCTTTTCTCTCTCAACTCTTTATGTTAATTTAAGACCTGATTCATAAAAGCGCAAAAAGATGTGAAAGAGAACTAAATTTGGTATTCACGTGCTGTCTGATACCCCTTTTCCACCATGGCAGTTGAGTGCTGGTTTAGAGCCAGGGCCTAGTTTCAAATCGCTTTTCCAGCTCGGAACCTGGCAAAGTGGTTTGTAAGTAGCACCGAAATAATACCGGTCTAGAAGTAAGAACTGCTTGCGTCAGGGGCGAGGTTACCGTGACCAACAAGACGAACAGAACCTTTTGACCGTCATTTTTGAAGTAGCAGCTAAACACGAACACGTTGGATTCGGTTCTTAGAACCAGCAACAGCACTGGCTCTGAACTAGCACCCGGTGGAAAAGGGGTATGAGAGGTGGCTTTCTGTGCGTACTTTGGGTGTCTGCGGACAGAAAACTGTCTCAGACAGCGTGCGTGTACCCTGTTTCTGTGCTCTTTTATTTTTTTTAGAAATCGAGGAATCGCAAACTTAAATAAAAATATTACCAAACATTAGAATTAGACACTTTGACAATATGCCAATGATAACAGTAAAGAGAAAAGGACGATCCAACCGCATGTCGGCGCACATTATTAACCACTCACGTGTGATGCGCTCATATCACTAGGTGCCAATCAGACAGAATGCACTTTTTGTTGACAAAGATGCGGTGTGGGCAGTGGAATAGGAAAAACATGCAAAAAGATGGGAGTGAACTTAACTTGTGCGCCGCATTTTTATAATGCCGTTTCATGCTTGAGACGCAAGAGATGCGAGTACAACGGTCAAACGCGTCCATGTTTATATAGAAAAAACTATGGAAACCAGGAACTGCATGTCTGATATTTCATTTGCAGGCTGAAAACGGCTGTGCATTGTTTTTACGTAACATTTATAGTTAATAATACTGGTGTTATACCTTCAGTCATTTTGAATTTGAACTGTCTTGACTTTTGAGATTTTTTTAAAGCATTTTCCTCATATTACTTTTTAACATATAAGATGTATAAGAGTTTGAACAAGATGTACTTGTAGTTTATGGACCTTTCTGCAAAGAAATAGTGATTTGTTTAACATTTACATCATGTTGACCACTTCATGTGTGGTGCACTTGGAATAGAATTTTCTTTAACTAGAGGGTTCATAAAGAAAACGTTACTTGAATCATGTTGTTACATTTTCATTTACATTAGGAACGTGCTATATGATGATTTTTGATCGTGGATAATAAAAATGTCTCCACGATCTGCTTTTGCAGAAATATCGTAGTATCGTGCTATTCTGTGGGTTGCAGTTCTGGTGCATTCGTCTCAATACTGTACAACGCGACTTACATTCACATCAGTGTTGACTCAGCGGTAGAGTTGCAATCACAGGACGTCGCACTTATTCGCAATCACAAAAGTACATTTGCTTTAAAGTCTTGCCGGCTAAACATTTCATATGCATGCTGTTTCAGTGTGCATACACTGATGCGTGCAGCTCTTAAAGGGGCAGCAGACTAATCGTACTAAACATGCTGCCACTTGTTATTTAAGGGATAGTTCACCCATAAATTATAATTTTGTCATTATTTACTCACTTACATGTTATCCAAAACCTGTATTAATTTCTTTCTTGTGCTAAACGCAAATTAAAATATTTTGAGGAATGTGGGTAACCAAACAGTAGCTGGTCCCCACTGAACCTAATAACAGAAATGATCAAACAGATAATGTTCAACAGAAAAAAGAAACTCATTCAGGTTTAAAACAACCTGAGAGTGAGTAAATGATGGTATAAAAATAAAACACTATGACGGAATTGACAGACAGATGATAAAATTTTCATTTTTGTGTGAAGCATTCTTTTAATAATAATAAAACAACAAACACAAAGAGAGAGAGAGAGGGGAAAAAAATAAATAAATCACTCACTCGCTCTTAACTGAAGAACTTTAATACAGTTACTTCATTTCACAATTGATGTATGTAGCGTATAAGCATATAGTGTTTAACTTTTTATATTAGTTAACTCAATTTCTTGAGTGCTAAAAACACCTTATTTACATGAAAAATAAGGCACTGTTTGTTTTATTTGTATTCAGTTTATTTGTAATGTGTATTTTTGTTCTTATTTTTTTAATAACATAGGTAAAATAATGACAGATTTTTATCTTCGCTCACTTTGGCCTAAATATCTGCCATTCTTTTTTGTTACCTTGAAAGGCTTTGTTTTCAAAAAAGAGAAATTAGTTTGGCTGTACTGCTCAGTCAACTTGCAAAATAGTAAAACCAACATGACAAAGAATCGTGATAAAATTGTGAATCGTGATATTTAAAAAAAAAAAAAAAAAAAAAAAATCACGATATGATTTTTTGCCATATCGCCATATGTATTCTGCAGTTCAGAAATCGCACATTCTCACATCACATTTTTATTTTGTAATTCTGATTAATCACACTGCTTCAAAACTAAATATGTTGGGTATTATAAATTACACAAAGTCACAACGGCATGTATCAGCAGATTTTTAGATCATCTTCAGCTTTGGTTTATCATATTTTTGTTTAAATGGATTTAAATGAATGGAAACTTCCATTCATACGCATACAAATGCAGGAAATCAGAAACACAAGCATTTCAATGCTCAATTTATTAAAGTTAAATTTAAGATGTCATATCTTATCTGTCTCACTGTCCAAAATAAAAAATTGCATGCTCAAAACCCCTTGTGATCACCTTGTTTGTGATCAAACAATAATTGCCAGACTTGCAGTACTGTGATCAACTCCTTGTTGAAGAACTCAGGTCTAAACAAATGATACTGTCTGACAGTGTGCTTGATGCTTTCATAAATATCAGGTTGGATTACCTGGTGTCTCGACCCGCTGGTAGTGGTAGGGATTGACGCAGACCTCGTCCTTTTTCATGTGAAAGGCAAACTCACAGAGTTCAATGGCTCTGAGCTCATGATGAGACTGCAGGTCAGGCCAGCGCCAAAGACGACAGTAGATGACATGAGGGAGTCCTTTTCTGTGAGATACTTGCAACCGACCATCTAGTGATCTGAGGGAAATAGAGAAAAAGAACAGGCATTAATAATGATGACTGCAGCAGAAACAATCCCAGAAGCTCATTCTCAAAAATCAAGAGCAGAAATACAGAGGAAATGTTATTATTGCTTAAGTAAGAAACATTGTGTAAAATCTTAAATTACCACAATATAAACACTCACTGCTCAAAGACTTGCAGGGACAACGCCAAGGTATTATGTGAGACCGCAGATGAAGTAAAAGTGGCCTAATTTCCTGTTAATGTGGTGCTTTCGGTTACACGTCACACGTGATGTGAATGAGGTGAAGAAAGAGGAAGAGGAAGTCCCAAAAAAACTATTTCAAAACAATGTGTGTGTGTGTGTGTGTTTAGGGGGGTTGACTGTGCTCTAGTTTAACAACAGCTTCATCTGATATAGCCATATGAAAGCAACAGTAGACTCCTCACACACACACACACAAATGTAGTGTAGGCCAAATAATGCAAATCCCAAAAGCTCTTTAAAGCATGTCTGTCAGACCCCCCCACCCCCTCCCCTTTTTACACCCACCGATCCCGGCCCAGACAGCGGCACGGGCCAGGCTGGCCTGCCTGAGGCCTCTATGGCTCTCCCAGCAGCTAAATATGCTTTTAATTTTTCATTGCAGAGATTTCGCTTCACAGGCAGATTGCAAAAGGAAAAATAATGACGTAAAATCCAGACACCCCATGGAGAGAGAGTGTGTTTACAAAAGAGAAAAATACAGACCAAAAAACAGAATATTACGCAATAATATCTGAAGAATAAATAAGAATGTTTAGCCACTTTATGGCTGTAACACAAGCTCACACCGGCCTCACACAGCAGAGCCATAAACACAGAGTCACTTCCTTCAGTTCACACATGCACACGCCCCACCAGTCACAGACACATTTAGGCTAATGGAGACAAGAGAGAGGGGAGGAAGAGGAGAAAACCAACAAACAGACCAGACCAACAACAACAACAAAAAAAAATCCAGTACACACTGGATTTTTACCTGCTTTGCTTTTTAACTCCAGGCAAATAAACTCAGACTTTTCTTTGGATGGCCCCATGTGGAAAAGGGAAAAGGCATAATCATCTCAGAATAATACAGTTAAGGCCTCAAGCAAGAGAGAACAACCACACAATGAACTTTTTACGTCTGAAGCGAGTTCTTCACCGGTGCAGACAAAGAGGACTTTTGCAGACACAATCGAGCACACCATCATATCAAAACACATTTTCACACTAACCTCATTCTGTACGCCTACGGTGCTTATCTTCACATTCAAGAGCTTTTGAGTGACTAAAACGTTTTCATGATGCCTATCGGTGTAGCCTATAACAGTACATTCGTGATTGAGAACAATTAAATACACCGACGCAATGCATGCACTGCGCTAAAAAATGGAGACGTACAGTATGGCCCAAACCTCTGAGAGCCCTCTATTATACATGACTGCTACCTTGTGAGCTTGAAATATGCAACAGCAGCCAAAGTGCTTCGAGAGAGACGAGGGCTGTGCACTAGGTCAGCAAAGCTCTCCAACCCTTTGAGGAATCCAGGTCACAGATACCATTCAAAACCCACTATTCAACCCTTATACACTCTCCATAAAGCAGATATGAAAAGAAAGGAGGAAAGAGGTGTGAACTTTCTGGACCAGACCCCTCTATAAGGAGTCACCTAATATATTTCACACATTTTGTTTTTGTTCACTGTACTGCACTTAAAAACAGGTCATGATGTGGTTTTACTCTCTCTGATCCTTAGAATCAAACGGGTCATTTTTTTAACTTGTGTCTTGAAGACTTGTATGGCTGCATTCACTCGGTCCGTGTTTGATACTAATAACAGGTCTGACTCTCCAACTGTCCTGTTCATACAACAGCTTGTATACGGTATTTAAGCCACTACTGACCTTTTTTTTATTTCTGTGATAGTTGTAAATAACACTTTATCTGGTGTTTAGAAATAATATCTTTCTCACTTCCTCCTTATGACCGCAATGTGAATAGGAGGGTCATGGTGATGTTACCAAATAGGTCTCGTTATCAGTAATGGTCATGTGTTATTGCATACAGTTTTCAGACGTCAGAAATGAACGATTTTTGGAACAAAGTTTACAGTTATGAAACTTGCTGCCTACAGTCTGTTCTCATAGTACACTAAACTCTCTACTTTCAAATTTTATGACATGCACTACTTTTTTTAAGGATTTCCTATGCTTACCAAGGCTGGATTTTTACAATATACAGTAAAAACAGCAATACTAAGGCTGGGCGATAATACTAGGGATGCTTCTATTTGAAACACACAGCGAAAATAGATTTGATTAATGGATTAAGCCATATTGTGCTTTTGGTTTTAGTTTGTTTTACAGATCCTATGTCAAAGCATAATGGCCCAAAACACAACCAAAGACCTTTTATGTTAGAATAAGAAGTTCTTTTTTAAAAACTACACTTTTTGCCCATGATACGAGTGTTTTGCTATCGCGATATCACAATATTGATAATATCGTTACATCCATAGATAATACAACAGCTATGATCATCACTATATTTTTCTCTCGATAGAGCAATAACGCATATTTACTATAATGTTTATGTGCCAACAGTAGAACAAACAGAGTTACCGGTGCCAAACAGGACTACTATAAGCTCAGCTTAGCAGCAGGGGTGCTACCTGAGTGAGCTGTAAACTGTCTGACCGCCATTGTTTCGATGCTGGAGCAGGGACGTAGACAAGAATATCTCCTAAGCGATTAAGGTGTTCTGTTGTTGGACGTAATAATGAACTGCTATGTTGCAATTACTCCCGACATCTGAGCCACTTAAGATGCAGTAAATTACTTCTGCTTTTGAAAGGAATGTGCCCCCCGATCTTCCTAAATGTGTCATGTAAATGTAAACGTTCATGTGAATCATTCGTGATACAGCTTCACCTACAGCAGAAGTGACATAAGGGTTTTTATGCATCTTTGCAAATAGCCTTTCTTAATAATGTGCTAGTTAGCAAGTTTCATGGCTAAAGTAAACAGAACAGCTTGTCACCCCACAGAAGAGAAGGGCGGGGTGAGCAGAGCTCATTAGCATTTATAGAGCCATGCAACAAAACGGGTGGCTGTGAAAAGAGCTGATTTTGACAAGGTAAAAAAGGGTGTTTTTTTACACTACCATTGAGAAATTTTAACCAAAATATGTTATAGACTTTTTATTAAGACGCTACAGAATCATATCAACTTGTGTAAAATGGGCATCCAAAGACCCCTTCAAACGTGAAAGTTTTGACATTCACCATGATAATTATTGATACTGACTGATTTATTAAATATTATTATAATTTAAAATAACTGTTTTCTGTTTTAACATATGTTGAAATGTAATACATTGCTTTGATGGCAAAGCTAAATTTTCAGCATCAGATGATCCTTCAGAAATCATTGTAATACGCTGATTTGGTGCTCTGAAAACTGTTGCGCTGAATTGAGTTGAACTGAAAACATTGTTAGGATTCTTTAATGAATATAAAGTTCAAAAGAACAGCATTTATTAACAAAGAAATCTGACTTTTACTGACACTTTCAGTCAATTAAAAGGATAGTTCACCCAAAAATGAAAATTCTGTCATTAATTACTCTCCCTCATGTTGTTCCAAACCCGTAAAACTTTCATTCATTTTTGCAACACAAATTAAGTTATTTTCGATGAAGTCCAAAAGCTTTCTGACCCTGCATAGACCGCAATGTAACTGAAATGTTCCCAGGCCCAGAAACATAGTAAGGACATTGGTGAAACAGTCCATGTGACATCAGTGGTTCAATTATAAATACTTTTTGTGCACAAAAAAAAAAAAAATAAAAAAAAATAAAAAATAAAAAGACTTTACGACTTTACAGATGTCCTTAATACGTGTCTGGCTACGTAACTGTCTATGGAGGGTCAGAAAGCTCTCGGGTTTTATCAAAAATATCTTAATTTGTGTTCGGAAGATGAACAAAGGTCTAACGGGTATGGAATGACATGAGAGTGAGTAACTAATGATAGAGTTTTAATTTTTGGGTGAACTATCCCCCCAGAACATTTAAACCCCTTTCAAATCATTTTTGATACACAAGAGTCTAAAAAGAAATACAACAGGTAACTACAATTAGGATCATTTAAGAACTGGCAAAGTCTGCGATGAGATCAGTCCTTGGGCTCTGGCATTCATTAGATGCATCAGTCTGAAAATATTGTATCCACCGTCAGTTCTTCGCTTTTCCATTACATTCCAGTGCTCAGCGGAGAGAGAGAGCCTGTGTTTGCTGCCGCGTGGGCAGACCCTATATGAAAAGGAAGCACTGAATGACTATTGATTGAGCTACAGAGGGCAAATTAGGTCAGCAGCAAGGCACATTCAACCAACAGAAATGCAGACATGCATGCACACACACACACACACACACAGCCTGGAGGGCGGGTCCAGCCCGCAAACCCCACCCCCCCAATCCGCATGCCGGCTGTCACTTGAGTAGAGAGCGGGGTGAGACTGGAACAGAGAGGGGGTGAGGAAGAGAAAGAGAGTAGAGAGGGTGAGCTGGAGGGATGGAGGGCTCTGACACGGGCTGAACCACACTGGGCAGATTTAATCTAGAGGGTAAAACAGACGCCGTGGGCTGCAGTGGGTAATTTCTGGATCAGCCCATGCAGCCTTGACTCGACCATGACACTGACACTTTTGCAGAGCATTAAAAAAAAATCAGAACCAGGTCTGTTGTTCTGGATCTTTTCATGGGACTTAACATTGAAATTTTTGCTTAAACACAAATTAAGACAGAGCAACAACAAATACAAAGGCAAACTGCAGCTGATGTGTTGTTTATTTGCACTTATACACAAACTATGTGATTCAACACGTTTGGCACACAAGACGACAAACCTCTTACCTAAGTAATGTTTAACTTTTGATTCATTTTACTTTTTCAAGCTGCATTTGGTGTGAAAGGGCCTTCAGCATGGATGTTTTTAAAGCTGAACTTGCATGCCTCTCTGTTTGAAATCAGTGAGTTTGACAAAACACAAACTCAGTGAACTGTGATAACATGCAAATTTGATGCAGAGGGAGAGAAGGACAAAAGCAACTTCGACATCAGTCCCGACTGTCTGTGGGACCATTTCACCCTGTGGAACATACCCCAAACCAGCCCCCACAGCCCCCCTTTAAAAACACTTTAGGACCAATGCTATTCCCCCTTCCCCCAGTCTAAACCCAGACGGCACGCAGCAGTACAACAGAGTTAATACCAAAGGACACTGTGCAGTGCAGTGACGACAGACATATACCTGATCGCACAGTTACTACTAGAGATAAAAGCTAAACCAACTTTTTATGTCTGAACATACAGTTACTCAACTGTGGATTGACTAGCCATTATATCTATATTGGAATAACAGCTGGAAGCTGATAAAATAGAGAATCCGACTGTAAAAATACCGCATTAAATGTCTGGAGGAAACCCAGCTCGTATGGAAACACTCACAGCCTAATATTTTTTTCTAATTCAAGGCATACCTGCTTATCCTTTATTTCATAATGTGAGTGTGGGTAAAATATCACGTTTGGCTTGCGTTATTTTTTGAAAGGCTTTGGTTTTCCTCCCTCTGCTAAAGTCATTAAGGCCTTCCTTAAGTAAACAGAGCCCTGCAGGGGTCTCATGTGCAGGTGGTTGGATGTGGTTACGGGGGCCCGTTCTCAGCAGGGGCGCAAGACTACAGCAGAAACACTACAACCATCATACAAATGCAGCACAGGCCAAAATTAACACTTACTTTGCAATCACAAAATACTGCATAGTTTAAATCACCATGTAAAATAATGCAGAAATTAGCTAATCAAATAATACAGATACAGATGGCTTACTGAAAAAAATCAGTGACTGCCACACGTCGTGTAACAAATTTTATAAGTGGAAAATAATAAGTACACACTGTAAAAAATTCCTGTAAATTTACAAGGAAATTTACCAGTAAAATGCTGTTTTCATACAATAACAATAAGTTGCTGTATTTTGCGATGCATTGTGGGATATGCTGACCAGCAACAGTATGACACTGTTGTTTAACAGCATAATACCATATATTCCCTTGTACATGTGCATATAGTAAGACATTTTGGTTTATCTATAAGGTCATTTTGCAGCTCTGCCTTTTATTGTTTTATGTCTAAAGTACTTATTAATTTTAAAAATTAATGTTTAAACATCCAATTAAGCTTTTGGAATTTAAATTGGATTCATGACCGTGTTTTAATCGGCAAGTTACCACGGGAGTGTCAGCCCTTTGTACAGACTGGCATCATATAACACACAATTGGTAAGAAACCCTTTTTTTCCCCTCTAACCTGCACGTCTTAAACTTTATCGGGGTTTTTTTTTTTTTTTTCAAACCAGTTATTATCTGCTGCTGTTATTTGCAACCACACTTCTGGTTTTATCTTACCAAGTACACTTCTAAATATTAACATTATAAAGAGCCAGCAAAGCATAATTTGATAAAAGGACAGCATGTTCATAATTCTTGCACGATTACTGTGAACGTATTCAAAGACCTGCTAGCGATTGCAAAAATAGCAGCAGATGGACAAAGAATCTGTTGGATTTTAATTTATTTTTAAACTTTATTTTAATTTTTGTAGAGAATTTCTGTAATTAGTTAACTAAAGAAGCTATCTATTCATTACATTTTGTTTTCCTTATCCTTGTAGTTCAACGGCTGACTTTGTAGAGAAGCAAATGACTCATTTTTTAAGAAAATGCAAGTTTGCCTATTGTTTGTTCAAGAATCATTTACCTTATGCTGCCTCAAACTCATAGGACTTTCTCTTGCCATGGAGAACTGATGTCTGTTTTGCCCATACAGTGGAAGACCAGTGGGAACCAAACTAAAAGGAACATAAAGGTATTACCAGTAATTTTGTCTGATATCAAAATATCAGATTAAAGAACCACAAATTAGAAATTGGAATTGCAAAATGTAAAATTGTTTTCACCCAAACAAACTGAATCACTTCAGAAAACTGGCTAAACCATGCGATTAATTACCTTTATCCTCCATTTACTGTATGTCTGTTGGTATTAAAGTTTGGTCCCCATTTTCTCTTGCATTGTAGGGACAAACAGACATCTCATTTCCATTAAATATCATCTATCGCATCATCAGAGTTTAAAATCAGCATACGGGTAAGTAAATAAGAATATTATAATTTTTGAATTCTACTCTGAGTATAATAGTTTTATTGCCTCTGTATAATATTGCAACAAGTAGCACATTAAGTTTTTTTTTTCATTTGCAGATACTGTGAGCCATTTTAAATCATTTTCTTTACTAAAAGTTTGCCTGCCACACCTTCTGACCTTAAGAAAATGGGTAACCTGCCTGTGACTCCTAGCTTGATCCTTCTTAGTACGTATATGTCTGCATTTTGTTTCACTATAACAAAGCTCATGCTCCAGACTGACACTAACTTCTATTATCAGGAAAAGATCCACCTTAATGTATCTCATACTAGAATCCATTTATTATAAATGCAGCATATATGACTTATGCAGTGTATTCCGAGACTTCAGTTAATTATTGACTAGTTTTCAGTTAGAAAGTTTAATTTGATCAAATCTAATTATTCACAAGAATATGTTCTGAAGCTTTTCTCCTCTTATTTTTCAGATACTTTATTGGAATAAATCCAGAAAAGAGGATCAAAGCTACATGGAGAAAAGAGGTGTCTAAAATAACTGGAAAAACTGCAGAAGAAGACCCAAGATGATGAAGAAGAACATCAGTCCAGAAGTATCTCATGCTGTCTCAAACCAGTAGGACTTTTTCTTGGAGGACAAAATGAAGATATTGTCATAGAGAACTGATGTCTGTTTTGCACATCACAGTGGAAGACCAGTGGGAACCAAACCTTTGAGCTCCAAACAGAACATAAAGGTATGATTAATTAAAGACACCAGTCATTTCATCTGATATCTTTTATAAACCATTTGTTTAAAAAAAAAAATTAGCTGGTGTTCACTGAAGCCTGATTTGAGAGTACATTTGTATTTTATCAACAAATAAAGACTTTATGCATGTTTGTATGTTTGTATGCATGCCTGTTCTAGGGAATATTGTAAAAGTTTATCTAGTGTTGTATCAGAATAAACTAACAAAACATATCTTGACTTTGTTCTCTTTTGTAACACAGAAAATGCAGGGTATAATATGCATTGAAAATTGAGATCATGGAGTTATGAATAGCATGTCATTTAACAGATATCTGCTGCTAAATTACAGTTGTATACCGTAGATGACAAAACGGCATTTTGCTGGTAATTTCAAAAACAGTAGCACACTATATTTTTACAGCATGATGCTCGCAACCACAGCTGCTGGTAAATTACCGTTTTTTTACAAGGAAATTTTTTTACAGTGTGGGAAAGGGAAGCCAACAGTTTTTTTCCTTTGCTGTCATTAACTCCAGAACACCATGTGTTTTTGTAACAGTGATGTTTCAGTGAGACTGACCAGTAGAGCTGGGCAACATGGCCAAAAACAGAAAATCATAATAAAATGTTTCATATCAGTCAACGTTGATAATTATCACAATAAATTTATTTATGTCTGTCAAGTTTAAAGGCAGATTTTTGGCTTCTAAGTAAAAGTTGTTGAAACCAGACCGTTAATTGTGATCTTAAACTACTCTTTATGGTAAGAACATTGCAAACACTTCTTGTTTTTGATTTCTTTGCACTTTTCCAGTCATTTCTCCTCAAAAAAATAAATACCTTAACAGAAAAAAAATAAATTTCTTAGTTTCTGCATGTTCTAATGAGTGATGTTCTAATGACTTTGATGACACACATCTTCAGCACAATTTGCAGTGCAGGCTGCAATATTCATATTATTATATTTTTGTCTTTTAGAAATGCATACTTCACAGTAGCTTAAGCTGACAGCTTGAGTTAGGATGCACATGTAAATTTATGTTCAGTAACACATCTGTAAAAATTTGTAACAACCTAATTTTTCAAATTTAATTAATTCTAATAAAATAATATGAATATCTCACATTTCTGCAACAAAACCATGGTGCAGTTAGTGTTACAACAGTAAATCCAGAGACTGAAAAACCATCTGACAGTATACAGTGCAGTGTTTCTTCTGTTTGTCAATGCCATTTCATCTTTCATTCATTTGTGTTTGTCACTGAATTCAAGCACTTCACACTGAATCTCACTAGACGATATGACCTAAAATCAAAATCTTGATTAATTGAACATTTTACCTTGATTATGAATAATGAACAATGTTTTTTTTTGTATTTAATATTTGTCCTCGTAGTCAAAGATGTGAATCTGACTCTTGATGGCTGTTACATGTGATCTTCCTTTCAGCAAGCTTGTCCTGTCACTCTACGACAATAATAATTATCGTTCTCATTTTATCGCCCAGCTAGGGTAAAAAACAGACGGATAAATGTGGCTTTAAACTATTCTTTATGGTGAGAATATGACAAACACTTAATGTTTTTTGCACTCACACTTTTTCCAGTCATTTTTTCTTAACAAAATAAATATCTTAATAGAAAAAAAAATATTTCTTTGTTCTGCATGTTTTAATGAGTAATTTTATTTCAAATCAAGAAACAGGTTTGTGTTACCTAATAATATTAATAATATAGCATTTTTTGTCTCTTAGAAATACACATTTAATAGCAGCTTGAGTTAGGATGCAGACGTAGAATTGTTCATTATCAAAATCAGTAATATCTGTAAAAACTGTAGCAACCTCATTTTTATAGGAGTTATTTTTATTTTTATTTTTTTTGTAATTAACCATTGCTCTTCCATACTGTCATCCATAGATCATGATAATAACAGTTAAAACCACAATACAGAACCTCAGTACCATGGTAAAAATGTAATATGGTTCCTAGGAATTTGTGTGAAAAACAGTAGTCTAAATACATTTAGTATAAATGCATAACCGCTATAGCTTAATCACAAAAAATACTGTAATTACATTCCATTATTCCTCCTTCAATACATTTAATATGTGTCTACATTAATAATATAATAAAATTTGACACAAATATACCCATATTTCTGACACAATACCACTGTGTACAGTAAATCTATGGTAAATGATGGCCTTCTGATCGTATCGTTGCGCAGTGTTTCTCTTGTTTGTCAGCACTGTTTTATCAGGCTATAAACCAAGTCATTTGTGTTCTTCACTGAATTCAAGTGCTGGCGGTGTTTAGTGACCAAGACTTATCAGCGAGTAAACTCATCTGCTCTAGTAAGTTCCTTGTAGTAAGTTCGCGCCATGCCGCCGCTTGAACTTTGATCCGAGTGGCACGCTTTGAATAATGCTTATTTGTTCCACCTTTGCTGCATACACAATATATCGAACATTTATCGGACTCTTGTTATTGTTTATCGAGGAAAGTTATATCGCGTGATAATTGTCATTATTGATTTATCACCCAGCCCTAACTAATGTGCATATGTGTGTATGTTTAAATTTGTTATTTTTCATCAAATAGCACGATCTCACAGTAAAAACAACAGACTGGTAACATATGCTGAGCTTCTCTAATTATTTAGTTCGCTTAAACTCCGCCCCTTTCTTACATTTAACTGCAAGTTCGCATTCAGCTCTGCCGCCATTCAATCAACAACCGATGGACAGAACCAAGCCACCAAGTATGACACACTGTTTTTCAGTAAACCATTTCACTCTGATGTACCTCCCAACATGCAAGAAAATATTTGTCGCTACACTAGTTTAATCGCAACATTAACATTTAAGGAAACAATGATATTTTCCTTCAGGTTTGAAATTTAACTGAGTAAAGGTCACTTGATACAGTATGTTCTGAACCTCTCTCTCCAGCAGTGTACGAGTACCTGTCCATACTATTATCATCATCATTTACCATTTCTTTTTGACAAGTACATTTTCTGCAAATATGCTTTTGCATGGTTTTACTTACGCTCTGGCCAATGGTAACCAACACCTCTGCAAAATGTGTGACAAGCATTTCTTACAAGATAACTTGATGAACTGACAACTTTGACCAGAGTTTGTTTACAATGTGGTTTGACATTAATAGCCTTTGCATCACTTATGAAGTGGCTTGACCACAGACAGCTGCTTTGTCCGGCCCATTCTTCACACCCACCCACCTTTTCAAAACTGTGATGAGAGCTGTTGAAAACACATAGCTGAAGTAGTGTCACAGAAAACAGAGTGTGAAGATAGTGTAAAGACAGCTATAATGAAAGATCCAACAAAACGTATTGCGCACATTGTCATTAATCAAACTGTATTTCAGGCTCCTGGACACAATAATTCAAGATGCAGAATTAAACTAGCATCATAAACTAAAACCCAAAGTATACTTCAGTTTTTACGTACATCAGGGTATGGGTTCGAGAACATACCAAATCACACAGACAGATTTTACTAACCGTACATAATCTGTACACTTAGCTCGCACATGCACCTACAAATTTTATGCACTAATTAGTTTGTCCACAAGGTGAAAACACTGACTCTCTCTGAGCCACTTTTTCTAGACAGAAGTGGAGGAGACAGAACGACCAACTACTAGAGACAGCAACACCAATAAACCTGCACAGACGAGTGCTACTGTAAGGGGATTCAAAGATGCATGCAACTCAAAGATGCAAGCACAAGTTTTTTTTTTAAATCACACATAACTTTTGTAAGACCTAGCGCAGATACTGAACAAAGATAACACTTCAGTCTGCACGTGTTGACTGTCTGTGTTTATTTGTGTAAGCCTTACGCTATGAAATGGAGCTATGTATACACTAAGCATTCATGTCAAAACTGAAGCATACTTTAGGCAGTGGTGTTCTGAAATGAGGCGGCAAAGTCCTCAAAGATTTTTTTTTTTTTTTTAATTAAATGTAAATTCATGTCCCAGTCACATTTTCTTGGTTAAAGGGGTCATCGGATGCCCATTTTCCACAAGTTGATATGATTCTTTAGGGTCTTAATGAAAAACCTATAATATACTTTGGTTAAAAATTCTCAATGGTAGTGTAAAACAACACCCTTTATACCTTGCCAAAATCAGCTCTGCAAAAATCTCATTCTGGTCGAGGTTGCTTTAAATGCAAATAAGCTCTGCTCGCCCCGCCCCTCTCTTCTCTCTGTGGAAAGACGAGCCTGTTTACTTTAGCCGCATTTAGCTGTGTTTAGCCGGTAAAATAAATGACGACCACTATGTTCATTATTACATCCAGCAACACTACACCTCAATCGCTCAATCTGAGATATTCTTGTCTAACTTACATCCCTGCTCCGGCATCGAAACAAAGAGGGCGG
>JAHKKF010470240.1:0-12480 GCA_019740295.1 Labeo calbasu | reverse complement strand
TTTTTTTTTTCTTTTTTTAGTGCCCAGGTGAAGGTGTTTGTCACAGGTCTGTTCAGCTTGAATCAGGACATTCCTGCCTTTAAAGAGCACCTCAGGGACTTCCTGGTCCAAATCAAGGTATGTCACTTCCTTCCTGCTAGGTTTTTACTTCCTTTTTCTGTACTCATAGATTAGCACCTAGCCAGCCACCCAAATTCCCCAATATATGAATGAGTGCACAAATGAACTTTTACCCCCAAAAGTAATAATAATAGTAGTAGTAATATTAATGACAATAGTTGTTATTGAAATTATTATTATTATTATTATTATTATTATTATTATTATTATAGAATTTATATTGCTTGATTTTTTTTTTTTTTAATAATTACATTAGTACTATTAATAATTAAAATGGAAATATTATGCATAACAGAATTGTATTGTTACTATTAACTATTATTTATTTTACTAATATTATTAATCATAATTAATTACAAATAAATTGTTTTAATTCATATTATTATTATTATTATTATTATTATTATAAAAGTAATAAAAATAATTGAATATATTTTAATTTATTTTAATAATAATTGTAATATTGATAATTAAATGACCACCTTAATTTAAAATAATAATAATAATAATAATAATAATAATTTATTATTATTATTATTATTATTATTATTATTATTATTATAGAATTTATATTACTTAATTTTAAGAGTTAATAATTACATGGATATACTACTTAAAATGTTATGTTATGCGTGAAATATTATGCATAATAGCAATCTGTTGTTACTATTAATTATTTATTTTACTAATATTATTAATCATAATTAAAAATTGTTGAATTGTTTGAATTAACAACAAATAATAATAAAATAATAAAAGTAATAAGTAAATAATTGAATTTATTTGTAATTAATTTTAATAATAATTATATTAATTAAAATGTTATGGAAAATAAAAACATTGAATAACAGTTGTTTTGTTACTATTATTATTTTATGAATATTTGTTTTAAATGCATAAATTGTTTTATTAATATCATTTTATTAATATTATTAATCATAATTAAAAATAAATGGTTATTGTGCATAAGTTTGAATTAATAATAATGTATTAAATATTAATATCACTGATTATGTTAATAGTTAATATTCATAGTTAAAATGCTTAATTAGTATTTCTAGAATAGTATGTCAAAACTTATAAGTTATTAATAGTAATAATGCTGCTGTATATTAATACATTGCTAATATTGTACGTTATATTTTAATAAACATTAATGTAATTACAATTGAAATGTGAATTATTTATCATTAAATAGTAATCATTAATAGTAATAAAATGCTCTATGAATAATAACACATTAGTAATGCTAATAATACATGGTGCATAAGTGTTTCAATTTATAATAATCCTGCTATAATTTTATTAAATATTAATGTTAATGAAATCTTAAGTTAATATAATTAAAATGCTATGTTATGCTAGTTGTTTAGGTTGTTATTATTATTATTTAAACAATCTTGTGGCATTCACGCAGTTTCTGGCCTTTAAAATGGAAATGGATCTGTTTTTGATTCTGAATAACAATCCCAACTCCAGCTAGTACTGATTAAAAATGGATACATTGTTATAGTCTAACATTAAAATGCATTTATGTAAGGTCGTTTTCAAAAGAAATGTAATGTGAAACACACTGTACTAATAAGCGTGACTTAACACAACGTTGGAGTTGTTCCAGTGGGCCGCTCATAATCACTCACATTGTCTGTTTGCAGGAGTTTGCGGGTGAGGACTCCACAGATCTGTTCCTGGAGGAGAGGGAAGCGGCTCTGCGTCAGGCTCAGGAGGAGAAACACAAGCTCCAGATGTCTGTCCCAGGAATCCTCAACCCTCACGAGCTCCCGGAGGAAATGTGTGAATGAGCACCTGTACAGTTTCACGCTCATGAAGGAAGCATTTGGGACGTGTGTGTGCGTGTGTATAGAGAAGTAGCAGTCAAATGAGGACAAATAGGAAAATGAATCCAGATGTTGGTTGTTTGTCGACCAAGTCCATGCCAATGTGTAAATTAAAGACATGTCTGTTATTAGTAACCTGATTCTTCCCAAACCCTTTGGTTTTACATAACAGAGCATTTTATATAAAGGAATCTGTCTATCTCTCATATATCAATTTACTGTATATGCTTCCATGTTTCTGTTTCGGTATGTTTTCTTTCCTGTTTCGAAGCACATTACTAATTGTTTTAATGATTTCTCAGCCTCGTCTATTTGTGAATATGTAATATACAGTATGGCAGGCCAATGAAGACGGACAGTTACTGCGCAGGAAGAGAGATTTGTGTTGTCGAGCTGTGCGGCCGTGTGTCTCGTGAACCACAGCGAGTGAATGTGACGGTTTAGGGTCCGTCCCGATGCTGTTCCTGCGTTCTTTATTGGGGGTTTCTGTGTGTTTATATATATATTTTTTCATTTGATTGCAGTATATGAGAAAGACTGAAGTCTTTTTCATGCTACAGACCCGTTGCGTGTTTTTTTTTTTTTTTTTTTGGCATAGGGATGTCATTAAAATGAAAGGGTTTGTTCATATCATCCTATTTGTAAAGCTGTGTATTAGTACTATGGAAACATAAAGTTGGTTATTTTTACAAAGCATTGCGTGTGTGTGTTTTTCATTTAGCTTGTTGAACTTATGAATTAAAAACATTAAAAAAAATACTGTAATTATACTAGCAAACTTTACATTACAGTGTCTGAATTTGCTACCATGGTACTTTACCAGAGTATCTCATTTATGCAGATAGAGCAATAAATTTATTCAATTAGAAATATGTTAAGAAACGTTTCTTAGCAGTGTTGTTTAATAATTCTTTGACAAAACTCGTGATTTTCAGGATATTTTGGTGAATAGAGTTCAGTTTAAATGAAATAAAAATCTTTGTAATATTATAAACGTTTTTACTGTAACTACTGATCAATTTAATTCGTCTTTTATTGACTCCAAACTCTACCGGCAGTGGGTATTTTAGATTGCATTGCATAGGAGGACAGATATATATGAACTAATCTATGACCTATAACTGTCATATAGTTAATTAATTACACAACAAACGGGATTTATGTAATATAGTACGGATATCAAAATTAAAACATCACACGTACACGTGCTCGCCTGAGGGATATCGCGAGATTTCCAAAGAATGGCCGAAAGGGCCGGAAGCGGGTGTAACGAAAACAGACGATCGTGTAACAAACGGTCGCTCCTCCCTCACTTCTTTGCTAGTTTACGGACAAAGCCGAACGACCTGCGAGACGACTCGGCGGAAACAGCCGATGTCTCGCACAACGTTACCTGCTTGCTTCCGAGTGACCGCGAACATTTCCGGGAAAGCCCGAACATTTCCGAAGTCGCTCGACGGAAGCAACCGATGTGTAACTCCCGTCCCTGTTCATCATGGCTGCCGTATGTGCTAGTCTGCACAGTAACGCTCTGCTCGGAGACTGACTCTCCGCTCCTTTAGTGCCTCACATTTACTGTCTCCACCCTCGACATCTCGGCAAATAATCCCGCTTGCATGAGCCCAAACCTCCCAGGTTGTGTTGTCTCACAATAACGAGCCTTCATCAAGCATTTCGTCGGGCCTTAAACACCCCCTTAAAAAGACAGAGAGAAAAACAGGCAACATTTTATTTCTCCAATGGTCTGAATACACTTTCCGCCTTTATGAACCATGTGTGAGAACTGCGCCGAGCTGCTGGAGGTGCTCAATGAGAGTAAGTCAACAGCATTTGAATGTTTTTTTGTGTGTTTGTTGTGTTTTTGTAGTTGTTTGCAGCAAGTTGTTAGCATGACTGTCCGAGCATGCGGCTCACTGCCTCGATTCAGCGCAGATTTTTCTGTTTAATATTTAATCTTTCACACTTTTGTCAACGTGTGCATTTAAAAGAGCGTTCGAACACATTTTGGCTGTCATTATTTGTCTTTTGTTTAATTTGGATATCTGCTTTTATTAATGCAATGCTAGTTGAACGTGTTAGCCCATCACCAATTCAGAATTAATTCATCAAACAAGAGCAGCTACAAAATCGTCAGTTTATTTTAAACAGAAACGTCAGAAAACATTATTACGTGTGTTCAACATCAGCTCGTTTTCGTTTGTTTAGAGGCTGATGGGAAGTTGAACTGACATTAGCATTAGCATTAGCCTTAAGCAGAAGTGTTTTTGACATTGTCATCCTTCAAAATGCACACAGATCAACATCTGATCACCCAACACGATCCACACTACAGTGTAATTCTGCTTGAGCGAGTGATTTATGAGGGTTAATGCGATCTGACGGTCGTGATGTGAGTTTTTAGCAGTCTTTGGCCCGCTGATGCCTGCTGGACAGGAATCAGACAGTATTTGTGTTTGTGTGCTTTGTTGGATGGAGAGAGTGTGATGTGGATTAATGCGCTTTCTTTGCTTCAGCACTGATGTCTTGGCAAGACAGTGACTGATGGTAATACTGTGGTACTATGATATAGTAAAGGATTACCATGGCATATATGTTAGAAAACGTCACTTCACTATGGTAAAGTCCAAAAAGCCTTGCTGATACAGTTACGATGTTACGTGCTGTTATGATCGTGCTGAAGGTTATTTCCATGACATTTTAAAAACTAATAGTGATAAATGTTAAAATATATATCCTGTTATCATAAACTCCCCTCTGCTGAAACATTTATCTTGTCAGATGGAAGGTGACTGAAGGTTTACCATAGTATTGGCCTGATACCTTGAAATTACTATGATAGTATTATTTCACATAATACTGTTGTACTTTGAGATATATTGTGTTTGTGAATGATTGCCACATTGATTATACCATGGTATATGAGTTATACAGCTGACATACTATGATAATGTAAAAAATTACTATGTTACCATGTTACAAAAACACCTATTATGTTACATGTCAGAAAACATGACATTATCATGTTAAATGTCTAAGAAACATGTCTAAACAATGTCAGGTGGTACTTTAAGATATAGAGGGTTTGCACTTTCGTCAAGGTTTGGAGATACACGGATGCAAACAGCAGCATGGATTGCATGGTTAATGTACTACTGAATACATTGTTCTGCTAATTTATGCTGTGTAAACCATGGAAACAATGTGTGGAAGATGCTAAATCATATAGAGAAGGACTTAGTAAGCAGGAAAGGGTGCAATATTTTGACAAACCAAAGTTAATAGGTGGTAAAGATACATACAAGCAGTATTAATTAGATATTAGAAATTAGCCTAATATTTCACCTACCTGACCAGAAATTATAAGAACAAACACGAATGTTGTCAAGATTCTTGCCCAGAAATCCTAGTTCAGTTTGGCCAACCACAAATGCCTTTTGTTCCTCAGGTTTTTTGCACTCCTCTCCTTGATTTGCTATAACTTTTGGCGGTCTATAGTACTCAAAATGTTTTTCACGGTCCGATTGATTTGTACGACCCAAAACATGACAATAACTGACCATTTTCAGCAGCAATGATCAGCAAAATATGCAAGTTTTGTTCGGTTCAGTGGCATTGTTTATGATGTGTGCCAGTATGGCCGATTGATGACGCGTCGTGCCACGCTGACCATGGTATTAGATAGTAATATGATGTTTTGCTCTACATTAGCATGTTAATTTACCTGTATTCCATGTTACCATATTCTGAAAACACTGTACTGCTAATAATTGCATAATTGATATAACATGGTATTAGATATTATTAAGGAATGCAGTTGAATGTTAATGTAAAAAAACATGATATTACTATGTTACCATGTTATAAAATCACTGTTACATGTAGCATACCCTAACCAAAATGCAAAATGCATGGCATTAGTATAGTAACATGTTTAAAAACCCAATCATAACATGGTGTTTTTTGCACTTAAAAGTGAATTTGCTGCTTTTATTCTGTTAAATTAAATTTCGCATGTGTTGTTGTGCTGTCATCACTTGTCGACTAGAATGTAGTGTTGTTTTTATTTCCATGTGATTTTTGTGCAAATCTGCTGTAATGTATTGTAGAATTGTGTTAGCATTGCATTAAGATTTATGCGTGCCAACAATTTGGTAGCAACTAATAGGGCTGGATGATAAAAGAGCTAAATATGTATTAGTGAGTGATTTCATAGTGTGTTTGTGAATTAGCATGTGCGTTTTTGGCCTTCAGGCATGTCTGTGTCTGTACCCCCCTCATAGTGAGTGGCAGGCCCATATGTGCATGTGCAGCTTAACATCTGACCCGTCACACGTTGTGCTGTGTGTAGATAGACAGCAGACCCACCCTTTAATTGTGTGGGCCAGTTTGACAGTGTTAATCTGACACGGCGCGCTGCGTGTTTGTGTTCAGGAGAGAGCTTAAATGCGCTCTTAAGAGTTTGTGTGTTAGTGTGTGTACTCCCTGTACTTGTCAGCAGAAGTGTGTTTATGCACACTCTGTAATTTCACGTTTTATGAAAGGTCAGAAAAAAACAGCCAGACAGTCACTAAACCAGTTGTGCCGGACGTCATAAAAAGATATGAATCACAGGGCATTTTAACTAGATTTTAAAAGTGCTTCTATAAAATATATCTTTCATTATTTACTCATTCTTATGATTCTCCAAACCCTTTCTTTCTTAAGTGAAATACAAAAAGAAGAATGTGCAGCTCTTTTCAATGCAGCAAAGGAAAACAGTGACCAGGAGCTTTAATTCTTTGAAAATGACAAAAAAATGTGATGTAGTCTATGAGTTTACAACTCTCATATGTGTCGTTGTAATGTAGCTTGTAAATTGTAGTTGTAAATAAGTCAGACAGACTACTTTATTTTTTGAGCATGACTATATAAAATAAGAGCAGCATGAACATTCTTCAAAATATCTTCTTTTCTGTTTCCACAGAAAAAAAAAGTAAAACAGGTTTGAAACAACACAGGGTTGAGTGAATGATGACAATATGTATTTTGGGTGAATTCCTATAAATCAATAAGGTCAGGCTGAAGAGAACTGAATACTGTAATTCAGTCGGTCTGTGAGTGCAGGTTTACTCTTCCTTTTCTGCTGTGAGACTTTGAGGGATTTTTGGTGCTTTTGTGGTTTCGAGTTTTCAGCTTTGATAACAGATCCTCATATCACAGCACTGTCAAACTGTTTCTCAGTCCTTGAACACAATGCCCTGGATTGTTACTGCAGAGCTGTGTGGAAACGGCAGAGAAGAAAAAAGACAGGAAAGCCGTTTTACAGAAAGAAAGAACGAAAATCTCATGTAGGTCAAGGCTAACCAGCTGCTTGAGTGAACTTTACAACCCCAAGGTAGCATTCCCGAATCCAGCAACTCCCTCGTCACTGTGGAAACCATTAATTGTGCTCTAGAGTGTGTGTGTGTATGTGTGGCTGGGATAGAGCACCTAAAGGGATGTTAAAGTCCTGCGTATCAGAATGTCATGTGATCATCTGTAATGATCGCACTTGATATAAGATCTGTGATTCCCACGTCTAATGTTAGTGTGAAAATGTGGTCAAAAAGGTTTGCCATTTTACAGATTTAACAAACTTACAGTAAAAATGTGTATTTCATTAACTCAAATAATGATAATATACCAAATGACTAAAGTCTGTTTTTATACTGACAGCTACCTTAAAAACACAGGTGTGGAATCAAAGGTAATCACAAATAGCTTTTTGTGAACACTCAGTAAATTAGTATTTACTGAGGTAAATACAGTATATAGAAAGTGTCACAGTGTCACAAACACAAAAAACTTTATGGAAACACACATAACACTAAAATAATGCAGTTAAAGATGAAACACACAACACTAATGCATAGAAGTGGTACAAAAAAAAACTAAGAAGAAATATAATTATTTCAATGAAAAACCAATAAATGTGTCACACGTTTGTCAGAATTGTCACACAGGGATTTCTGGGAATGTCAGCTGTGCATTCAGCAGTATTGTACTGTAAAATTACATGAAGTATCTCATTAGCATTTACAGTTTTTCAGTGTATACCGTTAACCAGTTAACAGGTTTTCACTGTAGCATTTTTGCAGTCTTTCACCATTAAAATCACACTCATTTTTACAGCGTGAGAGTGCTGTCTTGAACAGGACGTTCTGTTTTGACTGTTCTCTGCCAGTTTCACTGGTTTTCATTTGATGTACTGTGAGTTTGGATTGTTTTATAAATTTTTTTTTTTGGGATGTATCACTATTTCTATATTTAAAGATTTGAAAAAACCTATTAAACCTTTGTAAGTTGTCTTTCAGTGTTTGAGCTTGTTTGCTGTGTCTCTCTAACACTGATTTGACCCCCAGACAGCTCCAGGACCGTGTAGGCACTTCATTAACAGCTTTCTTTTTCTCTGTGTGTGTCTCAGTCTCGGATGCAGACAGCTCAGACGGCCTGCAGCTGAAGAAGGAGCATGCCTTAAGAGTCTTCACGTACATCAGCACATGGACACAGAGGTCAGCACTCAGTCATTCACATCATCATTCACTTCATTAACGCTCTCAAACGTTCAGTTACTACCTTATTATTTGGTTTGTTTGTTTGTTCATTTGTTCACTTGTTCACTTTTCAGTTGCTCATTAATTCAGTTCCCTTATTGACTTCTCACTCGCATGTTTATTCCTAACCTTAACTCAGACAATGCCATTTTTTCATTCATTCAGTCACTGCAAACTCTCATACATTCATTCACTCATTCAGTCGGTTGCTTGCAGATTCATTCACTGATGCATTAATTGATTCTCTTGTCCATTCACTCACTGTCTTTATTTATTTATTTATTTATTTATTTATTCTCATTCTCAGATTGGTTTGCTTACTGATTTGCCTACCGATTTGTTTACTGTTTTCCTTCTTTTTTTTTTTCTTATTTACTCACTGGTTCACTTATTGATTCATTCTTATTCGCTCAATGACTTGCTCATTCATACATTTTTTCATTGTGCCACTGATTCAGTTACTGACTCATTCATTCTCATTCGCTTACTGATTCACTCCCTGATTCACATTTTTCATTCTGTTACTGATTTGCTCACTGACTTTATTCTCATTCATGTGCTGATTCACTCACTGACTTGCTCATTCATTCTCATTCACTTACTGATTCACTAAATGACTTGCTCATTCATTCATTTTTCATTCTGTCACTGATTTACTCACTGACTTTATTCTTATTCACTCGCTGATTTGATCACTGACTTGCTTATTCTCATTCACTTACTGATTCACTCACTGACTTGCTCATTCATTCATTCTCATTCACTTAATAATTCACTAAATTATTTGCTTCATTTATTTTCATTCACTTACTGGTTTGTGGACTGATTTGCTCACTGATTGGTTCATTCGTTCACTCTCGTTCACTCACTTGATTGGCTCATTCATTCGTTCTCAGTCACTTGCTGACTTGGTTAATGACTCGCTTTTTCATGCATTGAATGAATGAGTCAGTGAGGGAATCAGTGACAGAGTGACACATACAATCACCGATTCACTCAATAATTCTGTCACTGATTTGCTTGTTTATTAATTCTCATTCACTTACTGATTCACTCACTGACTTGTTCTGAAACAGTGAGTAAATGGGAGTGGATGAATGAGTCGGTGAGTGAATCGTGACAGAATGGCACTCTCATTCACTTACTGATTCACTTACTGACTTGTTCTGAATCAGTGAGTAAATGAGAGTGAATGAATGAGTCGGTGAGTGAATCGTGACAGAATGACACTCTCATTCACTTACTGACTTGTTCTGAATCAGTGAGTAAATGAGAGTGAATGAATGAGTCGGTGAGTGAATCGTGACAGAATGACACTCTCATTCACTTACTGATTTACTTACTGACTTGTTCTGAATCAGTGAGTAAATGAGTGAATGAATGAGTCGGTGAGTGAGTCGTGACAGAATGAGACTCTCATTCACTTACTGATTCACTCACTGACTTGTTCTGAATCAATGAGTGAATGAATGAGTCGGTGAGTGAATCGTGACAGAATGAGACTCTCATTCACTTACTGATTCACTCACTGACTCGTTCTGAATCAATGAGTGAATGAGAGTGAATAAATGAGTCGGTGAGTGAATCGTGACAGAATGACACTCATTCACTTACTGATTCACTCACTGACTTGTTCTGAATCAATGAGTGATTAAATGAGTCTGTGATTGAATCGTGACAGAATGACACTCTCATTCACTTACTGTTCGCTCACTGATTCTATCACTGGTCTGCTCATTCATTCATTCTCATTCACTTACTAATTTGTTCATTCGTTCGCTGATTCACTCACTGATTCATTCATTTATGTTTTTTACTCCATCCTACGTTATCCTACGTTGTTGTTTTCTTTGTCATGACTGTTTTTCATGGATTAATTTATGATTTGTCTTGTTTGACCTGTTGTTTGGATTGAATTTAAGCTGTCAGAGGTGTTAAACAGCTGACTGCACAACAGTTTCTTTAGTAGCTGAAAGCACCGTTACAGTAGCTCTCTGTGTTCGTCTGCAGGCAGTGTCTGTGCTGTTTCAAAGAATACAAACACCTCGAGGTGTTCAGCCAACTGGTTTATGCCCTCATTAACTTGGTCATTGCCCAAGTAACCAACCTTAGGGACCGTCTACGCAGTGGCCATGACAACACTAGGACTGAAGGGGCGGAGTCCGAATGGGGCTCTGCCCAGCCACAGCCGTCGCCCAGTGAGGACGAGCCGCTGAATGTGGAACGGGACTCGGCTGAAGAGGACGGCGGAGTGGACGATGGAGATCAGCACAAGAACCAAAACCAGGGGGTCAAACCGGATCCCCAGCCCAAGCTCAGCGAGCCCACGGTGGGGGGCGAGAGCGGGAACGAGGGCAGCCTGGACCCATTTGCATCCTGGAGCACAGAAGACCAGGAGAAACTGCTGCTGTGCGCTGCCAAGATCTTTCAGATCCAGTTCCCCCTGTACACGGCCTACAAACACAACACACACCCCACTATAGAGGTAATACACACTCGTGTAGGCGACAGTCGGGATTCCAGAACATGCTTTGAGGCATTTAATTTCATGCTGACTTTAAATAAAGATGTAATTAAAAGTGATCCAAATGAACCAGCTTTGATATGACTCAAAACATTTGATTCATATGATTCTCAGTAATGTTACTTTACTCATCAAGTTATCACCAAAAATGATGCCCTAACCAATCCCAAAATTAAAAATGTTTTCTTTTTTGAATGCATCTGAATTTCTGTCATGCATTATGTGTGCATTTGTGTGCTTTATTATTGCTAAATGATTTGGATGAACTGAATAACCTCAAAAATTCTCAAGACAAAGATAGAAACTGTTTTCTTATGGAAAGTCTTTTTTTTTTTTTGTAGTTGCTCAGTAGTTGAGTATGGTTTTATTCAGGTCGCTGTCTTCTTTAATATCCGTTGTTTTTGTCCTCAGGATATCTCCGCACAAGAGAGCAATATCCTCGGCTCTTTCTGTGATATGAATGTAAGTCTCTCTCTCTCTCTCACACACACACGCGCACACACACGCGCACACACACACACACACACTGATTATGATGGCCTTGATTACACCGTTTAGAGATAATTCATGGCCACAATAGATGCTGAGTGGATGGAGCAGGACTATACTGAACTGACTCTGAGATCACAGCTAGGTGTGTCCTGTGTGTGAAAGTACGAGATGTTCTCTCTTTAGACATTGGTTTGCGTGATTCATGCGCGCCCATGAATCATCACAGGTTTTAGTAATTAAATACAAACTCTTCATACTCAAACTCTATGTAATGTTGTTTTTTGAAGCTCCTTTGAGGTCATGTAAATGAGACTCGCATCTTGGCATCTTTTTGCAGCCTGTAAATAGTATTGCCTGCAACTTTTTTGATTCATCTGTTGATTATTTCACATTATTTCTCACAGTCTTTGCTAGCATTGAGCCTCATGAAACTTGTGTAAATATGAGGAATAAATTCAGAGTAATTTGCATGTAAAACAGACCTTCCCTGAAACTTATGTTAATACATTTTTCGTACCATCTAACATTTTTAAAATAAGTAATTTTCAATGTATTCGAAAGTTAACGCCAGAATGGCTTTGCGAACCATTACAAAAATATTTGTTCTGATAGTGTTTTGTGAATGAGCCCCATTGTGTGCAAAGTATTAAATAACATTTAATATTTAATATTTAACAAATAAATTTTTTTGCACACAACATATAGCATATATGACACAGACTTTTTCAATAATAATAATAATTAAACATCACATAGTATTTGATAATTTGACATGGTATTTGATAATAATTAGTGCTATAATAATAATAATAATAATCACAATTGATCGCTTCCAAAATAAGTATAAGTGTGTATATATATATATATATATATATATATACACATACATGCATTAATTTAAGAAATATATGCATATTAAATGTATACTTCTTAA
>JAHKKF010470236.1:0-13490 GCA_019740295.1 Labeo calbasu | reverse complement strand
ATTTATGATTTGTCTTCAACTCTAACAAATTCATATTTGTAGTCCAAGTTTACTGTGTTTTTTTACAGATCAGACATGTTATCACTAATGACTGTTTCTCTTTACCGTCTACAGTATCAGACCTTAAACACCCAGGCTCTATAGCATCAATGGTTTTAGGTAGTGTTCTGATAATTTTAATTTGCATCATCATCATCATTTGTTGCAGAATCTCTACAAGGGGCAAGTATCATCTACAGATATATATCAAAAGGAAAACACCTTTATTTTGCAAAAAATAGCATTTAATTTTGTGCTATTGTGTTATTCATTATTTTTCAATGCAGGATGGAACAGAGTCCAACAAAGAACTCAGTAAGTCCAACAATGAGGTAAGACCTATCTTAATTATCTTAATTTCAGATTTGTCTCCTTTCACTGTCCTGGCAAAATCACCCAAACAGAAAATCAATATTTCAAACCCATCTTGTTTAGTGGCAGATGCCAGATGTGCTGGTGTTCTGTAATTTTAAATTATGATGTTCATTATATTGTGCATTCTATGATTCATTGGGGGTTTTTTTACAGGAAAAATGTGGAAGTCACATGATCTGTGCAGTTACCATACCATTTTTTTTTACTCTACCTCAAAAATTGTTGAAGTGGTACTTGTTGAAATACTTTGCCTACCTTATTACTTATGGAAATACTAAATTATTTGTTACTGGCAGCATAAATAATTTTTTAACTGTCTTGCTCAGGCCTTTTTTTTTTTAACCCTCAATTATGTTTTATAAATCAAGTAGGCCTACTTGCAAACACTGAAAAGCATATTCAAAAACTTTAGCTGATGTAAATATTTGTTAGTGGTAGCTTGCAAACATGGAGTACATTTAGAAAACACCTTAAATAATATCACAAGAAACTCATTACGATCTTTTTTTTAAGGTTATGGATTAGTTTGTCTTACATTCATTAATTGTTTAAAATAAATTAATATTCATAAGTGCAACACTGTATCAGTTTAATGGTTTTAATTCTATAAATAGAATCAGAATTTCTTTACAGCTCCAGCTCATATGCTGTGATGAATTGGCCATCTCTAAAACAAAACAAAATAAAACAAAACATGTATTTGTTATTTGGCAAAACATGTTTTGTTTTAACCCAGGATATTTCAGAAAGCAAGTTATGTTGCATACCTGGGAAAGTTTGCTCAGAGTGAACAGATAACCTCAACTTTCAGTTCCAAAAACTAAGGTACTTTTTTACATGATGTAAGTAGCCATAGCATTTCCCTAAACATAAACTGCTTCTGAGCAGACTGTATTCAAGTATTAGTTTGTTTCACAGGTATTCAGCCAATGAAGAGGATACACTGTGCATATGTTATTTACTGTAATTTATACATATTGTAGATGTCCATTCAAAGGGTTATGAAATGGAAATTGATTTCCCTTATGGTGTAAATCTGTAATTAATTGCACAACTGTTGATACCCATGTTGTAGCCAGTGGACTCTACTGTACAGTCATTTTCACAGTGCATCAGATGACTGTATTTCATTCCATCTAGGGAGAAAATAACTGGAAGTGCTAAAATGTGATCTTGTGCTGAGTGTGATCTAATACGAGCAGCTGATTGTGTTCCACTAAAAGAGTCCCTTAAATTATTCTCAGTTCCTGCCAAAATGCAGGTACTTCTGCCAGCTCTTGTAGGAACTATAAAAAAATTCCTCCAGTGTGAAATCTTGATTACATACATTGTTTTCCCCATTGCCCTTATTTGTAACCTGTGTATCATTTAATGCTTCAAATTAAAGTTTGTATTACTTTGATTCAGCTTGGAGCTCACAGCTTAAAAACAAATAGGAATAAGAAGAATAGGAAAATACCAGAACCAAAAATGTACAATAAATAAATAAAAATGATGTGATGTTCTATTGCTCCTCATATGTCCTTGATGAATTGTGATGTGATGGATTTCTGTTCTGGTGTCCATTGATGCTGATATAGACTCCAGGCCTCATTTGACAATATGATAAGACAAATTATGAATGGACGGAATATTATTGAGCATCTTACTGACCCCAACTTAGTTTCTGTTTTGAACACTAGTTGACGCTCTATTTCAAGCAAATTCAATGGTCTCATGGCGCCACAGGCTGTTTTTGGAAACGTCAAGAAAATGCTGAAGTGAGTAAATATCAATAACATTAGCCTATAAGTGCGGGATCCCTGTTTTAAATTCCTGGAGCAGATTTCATGTGAAATATATTTAAAATACAGCAGTCGGTTTAATTAATTAGATATTTATTTTTATTATAACCCCAAAACAATATTTTATCATGTCATTATATACAATAGTGTAGTTTCTTTTCCATATAAAATCAATAGCATGTGTCTTTTAATAAACTGAATCCATCCATATGATTACACACAGATTGAACATCTTGTTGTTATAGTCTCCAGATGAACTCAAAACTGAACCTTTTACTAAACTTTTAACCCTTTGAGCGGTACGGTCCCACATATGGGATTCTTATTGCTGTGCCCCTGGGAGTACGGTCCCACATATGGGATTTAGAACGTTCGCAACTGCCAAATTCAAACTGCATTTTGCGCGTTGGCTGGCGATGAGCCAGAGAGAGAAGCGCCCTGCGCTTGTCATATAATCACAATTATGCAGTGTTTTCAACCACATAACGTTTATTTTAGGTTTTAGACATTTAAATACACATACGTACTAGTAAAACAATACATTTAGAGTTTGTAAAATACACATGGATGTAAGCAGTAATAACAATCCATTCAAGTATAATTTGCGGACGTGTTTGATTCATATCAGATACACATAGTGTAAGTAACGATATAATTCACTCCATTTCTTTCCCAGTTTACCAGCCACTTACTTGCATTTATTTCGGGAGAAACTGGTGAATGTACGTGCTGTAAATCCGGCTGACAGGACTCTCTGAACAGCAGCGCGAACAAACATGGCGGCGCACATCTCACGATATAGATCACAATCCAGATCATTTATAAAGGTTTTAAAACGGCAAAATACACTCACTTAGACGTATTCGTGAATCGGAATATCAGATAGTTGAAGACATGGTAATCAAGTGTGGGAATATTTTAAATAAAAAAAGGAAAAACGAAATAAAAGCGATATGTCTGTCATACAGCGCTATAGTGGCTGCGTTGTGTCACGTGGCAATCATGACGCGTCGCCATGGAAACAATAAAGTGAACATTCTGATATAACGGTCGCCTAAAAAAACTCACTCTGGGGGGTCAGATAGAATATTTTAAACTCACCAGTGAAAGGGTTAACCTGGTTAGAAAGGCTTGAGTAGGCTAGGCTAAATGATGACAGAAGCTCATTCATCATTTCATTCATCATTTATGGAATCTTAAGTAATCTGTCTCAGTAAAATCAACAAATTAATTAAGTGAATATATGCAATAGATGCTTGTATCAGTATTGCGTACCTGAACATGTGTGACAGAGTTTGCTGATGTCCAGATGTGTGGTCTGGTTGCTGATGGGATTGTTGATCACACAGCTGTAGGTGTTTTTATCCTGATATTCCACCTCCAGAGGTAGAGAGAGACTGATGCTGAGATCAGACACACTGATGCTGGACAATAAACTGTTTCCTTTGTACCAGGAGAGACTCACATCACTCACATTCACCACTGAACACAACAATGAATAATAATAATAATAATAATAATAATAAGATGATGATGATAATGAATAGTCTCTGATAAATATATCAGAAACAGGCAGATGAGCTAAGAAATAAGACTAGATCAGAAAGTGTTTACTGCAGCATTAGTCAGTCAGTGTGTGTCTTATATGAGAACAATCTTCACTCCTCTCTCCACAGTAATAAAAGATTATTTCACATACGGACAACCTAACAGTCACAGATTTGATGATTTACTTAAATATTCCACACAGAACAAAATTGCAGCCTGGTTCAATCTTTAAAGGCCTTGATTTCTGTTAACGTGTGCCAAAAACATGCTCTGGAGCCCTGTTGCTAATTAAAAACTACTTTTTTAGCACTGTATTACATCTCTGCAAATACAATCTATCAGATTAAAGTTAAAGCACAAAGTGATGTCTTACAATGAATATGATTATAACTTACCAACTAAAAGCCACAAGCAGAACAAAACAAACATGTGAACCATTTTCAGATAACAGCACTCGAAGACAGATAACTGCGAACACGTATTTGACAGATTGTGAACTAAAAGGATGGTGTTAAACTGCATGTGATTCATCCACCAATAATATTTGAGTACCACCCACTCACTACACATGTATACACACTTCTTGCATGCATTGGTTATACATATTCTCTTCTATATTATTTTTTTGCAAAAATATAATTTCAAATATTCCATTGCATATTCAATATTTCGCTTGTAAAGTGTGAAATGGTCACTAAGATGGGTTTTCTAAAGCCATCAAGAAGATCACACTCACACAAACCACGTTTTTTTTTTTAAAAAACAAAAAAACAAAAAACAAAAAAACAAATCAAACCACATTTCTGTATACATAGGCCAATAGAAGGTTTCAGTTTGACTCATATATTGAAGAAGTAGCTATTATTAGATACGCCACCCATGGAGATTAATGCTTTCTAGTCACTTGGTCTCTGTCTTGTGTAGATATGGCCAGGAATTATTAGGAGCTATGTTGTGAAATAATGATTAATATGATTAATTAATAATAATGATTAATCAGGATTAATAATTAAAGAAAAAGAAATGCAATGAGGCTGTATTAGTTTGGATTTCAGTGTATGTAGTTATTATAGGAAATGAAAGCACAGACAAAATAACCAAGCAAACTTTTTTTTTTTTTAAAAATGCATGTGCTTTATTTTTTGCAGAAAATACAAAATGGAAAGAAAGGACATGATAACAGACATGGAAAGAATATGACTAACATATGGAATAAAGAACATACTGGAATGCAGTGGGAGTGGACAAGGAAAGAAAAAACTTGATCTGCTTTTTTTAGTAAATACAAGACTAACGGCGAGAATGACATGTTGCTATGTAGGCAATAATTAACTCCAGAAGATGACAGTAGTGCAACATCAAGGATAGTAAGCTGCCGTTAAAATCCTTTGAAGAAGAAGCTTTTGTGGATGCTTTTCGTTTCTTGTTTGTGTATCCCACAGTCTTTGGTGTATTGGTGTATCCTCGTATTTAAATGTCACGATCAGATCGGTCTGCACAGTGCTGCTTCAAATACTGGTGGCGAGATGAAGCATAATGAAGCTTTAAGCTTTCCAGGCAGATGTGGTTAAAAGTTTTTCATGAATGCACGCTAGGGGCACCTGCTGGTCGATCGAAATAAGGAGCAAGGAAAATTTGTCAGGAGTGTGACAGCGCTGAAATGTGCGCTACATGGTTAAAAAAGACTGTATATATTAACATATTATACACTTAAACACATATACAATAAATAATTAAATATGCTCAGTTTTGTTTCCGAATGTTTCATATGTTACAAACACATGTTACTTACTATTTGTAAATTGTGGAGTTATTTAGACTTGATAAAAGAGGGTAAAATTAATTAATGTAGACTGGACAGAAGGCAGTGGAATGGAAATTTAAAAACAATATTTTTTCCACTGTCTTTAGGCTGGATTCCTACAAAAGTTAATTCTTTGTCGAAGCACTGAAATCAAACGAGGCTTCGAACTTAAGTAGTGACATCATTTCACTGAAACGATACAAGCCTAGATACGGAGCTGAAATTGAATGTTTTGTCTTTGAGCGTGTTGAAATGGGAAGGACGATTTTGAGTATACATTGTGATAATTTATTCATACCTAAACATTACAAATGGGTCATATAATTAGGGGTACATTTAGAATTTGTGATGAGAAACGTTTTCCTTTTTTCCCGAAAACCCAAACATGACCTTATATAGCGGCTTTGAATCTATATTGTATAAAGTGCTATATAAATAAAGGTGATCTGTAGGAATATGTGCATAAAATACCATCTGTGTTTGCTACTGTCCACCATGTTAGCTTTACTGGGTAACACAGTTGACATGTAACTTAGTTGACATTTTTAGTGTTTTGGGCCTATATGCTCAACTTTGAAGCCTAGAACTACTGAGCATATTGGTATGATTAGAAAAAAAATATTTTCATAAACAAAACATATGTTTTTGTTAAATTGTCTTGTTAAAATTTGCACCACCTACAGGCATCTTAAAGAATCATGTAACACAAGAACATATGTTCAAAGAGTTTCTTAAGGAATACAACTGAAGAAGAGGAAATAAATATAATATATATATATATATATATATATATATATATATATATATATATATGTGTGTGTGTTTTGGGGTGCCCATTATCAAAATAGTTTTATCTTTCACTTTTATTTTCAGTCTGTAACACACACCCCCAAATGGATAACCTAATATAACTGAAGGCAAACCTACAAAATAAATATATATATATATATATTTTAGGTCATTTTCATGCTTAAATGCAGAGTAGAATGAGCAACTTTACAAAATTGGATAGCTGAATACCAGGGCTGTATGTAATGTGAACATTTTTGAACAACAGATATGGCTTTTTCAACATATAGTAGTGTGATTAGGAAAAAATAGAATTGTGTACTTGAAAATTAAGCATTGGGGCTTTATATTATTTAAAATATGTTAAAAATATACTTCCTGGACATGAGATGTACCCATAATTATAGAATGACCCAAATAGATTTGTTTTGCTTGCATTTCATGGAAGGAGCCCATTCTAATTTTGTATTTTATGTGGTTGTTTTTGGTAAAGCTGTTATTGTTCCACAGGAGAAGTCTCATTTTGGACACTAGATGGCTTAAAAAGTGCTGTTTTGACAAAATATGTAGTTACTGCATTTTGCTTTTGGGTGGCAGCACTGTTATTATACACTGTTAAAATATATTGTTAGCAGTTAAATGTGTTAACCGGCTGCCTTAAAATTAAGTTCAGTCAACTCAAAAAAGGTTAGTCAACTTGAAATGTTAAGTTGTACTAAGTGACAGCTTAGATATTTGAGTTCATTCAACTTAAAACTTTAAGGCAGCTAGGTAACAAGCCCAGCTTTTAAGTTTAACAAACCAATTTTTTTTTGTTTAGTCAACTTTAATATCTAATTTGTCACTTAGTACAACTTAACCCTTCAAGTTGACTAAACTTTTTTGAGTTGACTTAACTTAAAATTTTAAGGCAGCAGGGTAACAAATTATTTTAAGTTGACTCAACAAATGTGTGTTTTTGTTTTTTACAGTGTACCCCCAAAAGTGAAAATAACTAAATAACAACTATCGAACATCTGTATGATACCACAAATATTACAAAAGTAAATAATACATTGCGCTTATACTTAAAATGACTCTCAGGCATTGACAGGCACACAATTTAACTATAAGCTTTTTATAGTTAGAGTATACAACATACAGTAAACTGTAGGTCAATATATACCAAAGTTCATCTTGATTGCCTGTATCATTGCAAAATATAAACCATATATTATCTACTGGATCAAATCGGCAAAATACAACTGTGAGGCATAGAGATATTAAAACACTAGAAACATTAACAGCATGAGTTTCTGTACAGCTGCTTTGAAACAATGAGTATTGTAAAAAGCACAATATAAATAAATCTGACTTGACTCAAATTAACATTTTATCACACACACTGTTTTGTCAAAGTTAATCATTTATCTGTTAGATTCAGTATTTCACAGTTAAGTCTGTTTAGGTAAAGCTAAAGTCAGACTGTGGGTTTCACATCAGCAGAAATGGAAAAAACATCCATCCAACCACACGCTAATGACACCTTAGCAGCGTCTGTGCCAAATGTCAACCACAAACATCCAGCTTAGATGTAGATAAATAAGATTCTAATTCTAAAATGAGGACACAAAATGTTTCTTTTTGTTTCGGGGATTCTTGAAGAAGCTATAAGCGTCGAACACTAAAATGTTCCATTAAACGACAATATTTAAATAATTTGTTAAAGTCCTTGTATTACATGGCACATTCTTTAAGAGATAATTTCATTAGTCCCCCACTGAATATCGCACTTTAACAATCCCAAAACTAAATCAACAAGTTTTTAAAGAGCTCAGATGAAAATACAGACTCTGAGGTTGGAGCTTCCTGTGAAAGTCACCAAAGCGGGTCTGGTGCTTGTTTGATCATATTCTCTTGGAGATAGGCGCATACTCCACATGATCATCCTCTTTAACATCCTGTAAAAACACAAAATAGTCATTTAAAATAAAAAATGAAGAATTGATTCAATCTTATGTTTGTCCACGACATAATGTTGTTTTCTAAAAGTATTGCGAGAGTCAGAAAAGAATGTACAGTATATGAAACTCTGAAGATTTGGACTGTGAGGTCATTAGTTGACATAGGAAATACTTCATCAGTGCGCACTGGAAATATTACCTAATGTAGATCTGTTACTCTTTTGTTGCATGGTAGAAGAGGTGTTGTGAGTATTTTGACATATGAGTCACCATTTTGCGTGCTGAATGCTGATCTTATGACTTTTATACATATTTAATATGTTGATGTTTCGTGCTTTTGTCTCTGTCCCACATAAGCTCACACACTGTTGAAATGAGATACACAACATGAATTAGTAATAAATGATCTTACCAGTTTCTGTGCTTTTCTTTTGTAGAACGTCGGCTCAATATAAGTGATCTCATCTTCATTACCCTCAACTGTTTCAACGATAATAATAATAGATTAAAACATTATTATTGTTTTGATGAAGCATCTGTGAGACAATTAAATAGTCCTGCCCAGTGTCACTATATAGATAACTGCCATACATGCCATTAAAAGTACTTTACCTAATTTGGCCTCACTGAGTTTATGCATATTGTTTGTGGATCATTTTGGCAATGTCCATCAAAATTTGAGGTCAATAATCTCAGCTAAATAAGGCCTATGATCAATAATTTCCATAAAGAAACATAAAACCTGTGCTAATTAAAAAAGAAAAAAAAAAAAAAAAAAGATTACATCCAATGTTTGGTATTAATATAACATAACTAGAAACTAATGAGCAGTTTTTTGTAGGCTGGTCATTTTTTTAGACTGGGGAAGTGGAAAACGCCTGGAAAAAAATCCCCCAAAAGTACAAACATTGTCCAATTTTTGGGAAAGTTGCTATATATTGTGTGATCAAAGTCAGTTAGTCTAATGTGATAACTTGAATTAGCATTTTCATGAAAAAGAAAATCCTCTCTGGGTCAAAATGGCTGCAACGCAACAAGATGGTTAAAAGGAACTACACTGTTAAAGTACATTATTATTTGTTATAACACTTAATAATTTTACAAATTTATTAGCCGTTAATAGATTTAACACTTGCCTTCTTTGTCTGTTTTTCTACATTTCCTGCAAATACAAAAGATCCCGACTGCAGCTACAATCAACAGCAGCAGAGATCCAGCAGTAGCAGAGATTGGCACTATTTTAGATGCTGCGTCTGTAACAATACAGATTTTATGTGTTTCATTGCAGACTGAAAGGCATTCTGTATGTATATAAATATGTATGTGTATAATTAATCATTTCTAAGCCATAACATGCCTTTTATCACTGAAACCAGCTTCAGTCATTATAATAAACTCAAATAAACACATATATCAGCGCTGCTGTACCTGAACATGGCTGACAGAGTTTTCTGATGTCCAGATGTCTCATTTGGTCAGTGAATGAGTTGTTGATCACACAGCTGTAGGGGTTTTTATCCTGATATTCCACCTCCAGAGGTAGAGAGAGACTGATGCTGAGATCAGACACACTGATGCTGGACAATAAACTGTTTCCTTTGTACCAGGAGAGACTCACATGACCCACATTCACCACTGAACACAACAATGAACAATATGATGATGATGATGAACAGTTTGAAGAGTTACTGCTGATGACAGGAACAGGCAGATGAGCTGAGAAATATTAGAAACATCAGAGTAAATCATACTGTTTTATGTGTTGAGTGACATGTGTTGATGTTATCCAGTGAGCATTTATGATTATTTTATTATTTTTTTTTAATATTGTGATTTTTTGAATAAAGTGAAAATAAAATCAAAATTAATATCTCAAATGTTATCATTTTAAAGCTGTAAAGTCTTCAGGATGTATACACTTTAAAGGTATAACAGATAAAATAAACTGATATTTAACTCACCATAGACAGTAAGACTGAAATTCTTGCTCACACTGTTGGTCTGCCGTTGATACAGTCCAGTGTGTTCAGTTGTGATGTTTGTGATGGTCAGAGATCCAGTTTGATCGTCCAGCTTCAGCCTGTCTATGAATCTCCGATCAAGAACATCATCATATACAGTGATGCTGTCGGCCATTACATCGATTTGAGCGATTAAAGTTTTTTCAGTTCCAAACCACCACAGAATCAGATCATCATCTATCTTTTCAGTAAGACCAATGTTTAGAGTCACTGAATCTCCCTCCAGCACTGACACTAACTTCACTGCATCATCACCAAACACACCTGAAGAAAAAGGGAGTTTTTACCAGAGTTTGTATCAAAAAAAAAAAAAAAAGTATTTGGTGAGCTCATATGAACAGACTGATTGAATTTGTCCTTGATTTTCCTGCCTGTGACCATAGACCTGAATCCATTAGCTCATAAAATAATATCCCTGTTCAATTTCAGAATATCTTTTACACAGATATAATAATGGCAAATCTATCGTATTACCCTATATAAAAATCAATGAACTAAATAAGCAAAAATATACATTTGTAACTTACCGTGCCACAAACACAAGCAGAACAAAACAAAATGAACCATTTTCTTTGCACTCTGACATTATAATGAAAATCTCTGAAAACAGATGTGTGATATTAGTGTGAGTGTGGATCCTCCCCCAACAGTATTCGACCACCCTTCCCAGACCACACACTAGGGTTTCACTTAAATTACACTTACAATAAATAGCATTTATTAAAACTCACTGTTTAGTTGTATAAAGAATTCTCTAATACAGGCATATGTTAAATGATTATTGCAGTTTATTATTTCAGTCTCATTATTTTTGCAGCAGTGTCTCTGTGTGTTTTTGTATATATGCACACACCAGAACAAGAAGATGTGGTGTCATGGAATAAATGTATAACTTCATTTATAATGTTCAACGTGTGGATGTGTTAGTGTCTATGAGTGATGAGTAAGAATAATGTGTACCTGCGACTCACTGGACATCAGTGAGACATCTCAAGCATCAGTAAAGCTTTTTTTTTCCTAAAAAAGAAAGTTAGATCGCATAGATTCATGGTAAAAAGGAAATGAAGACAACCTTTACCCACAAACTACTAAAACGCACGCATAAACTCGCATCCAAAAATACGCACAAGTTTTCCATCCATCAGCTCAAACTACATCTCTTATGTAAATAAATCTGACCACAGAATGTTTCGTTTTGACAGAAACTGAGCGCATTCGGTGAATCGCGTTCATTCTCCTCACTAGAAAAAAACATGCGCTGTGGTTTTCTTATGGACCTGTTTAAACTGAATGTGGTTTTTTAAAAAAAATCTTGTCTGTGTTCAAATACAATCATAGTGGGGGGCTGAAATGTTGTTTACCTTGCAATTAATTCTGTTTTCAGTTTGAACATGCTTTGTCCTTATTAAATGCATCGGTGCATTGACATATTCTACATACTAAATGCATTACAAAATGCATGAACTGAAAATGTGTATCTTTGTGTTATAAGTTGTTTTTCCAAATGCAGGTGAAAATGCATCACCCGTATTGATAAGAAAGAGTCAGTCCATTACAACAGTGTTCGTGCAGTGCTCAAATGTTTTCCTTTTGACGAGGTTCCCGTGACAGAGAATCAGCACTTCCTTTGTTATGTTTTAAAACCACTTTACTATAGTAATCTCACAGGCCAGTGAGTTTAAAACAAAACGAAACTGACATGACAATAGATTACGCGATTTTCAGAGAAACGAGACACGCCTCGGTACGGAGCTTAAATTGCGCTGCATACTTAATATATGCGCCCGTGCTCATACGTAACATCACTAATTCACAGGTTTAGGCTGGCACGTCTCCCAGACTAACCAGCTGCTAAGTGCTCAAACTCATTATTAAAGCAGCAAACACCAGCAAAATAACTTAGGCTGGTTTAAGATCCAGCTGGGATAACCCCAAGATATTAACCAAGAATTATAACTTATCAAAACTGCACTGAATATTATTTTTTTTACATGTTAAATGTTAGGGCGATTACTTGACTAATAGGTTACACACGATACAACCCTGTATTGCCCGCCCCCCGCCTATAGACTACTTTAAAAACAAAAGCACACTGGTTTACTATCACTTTCATCAGAGGCAATATGTGTTAGACTAGGTACCCTTTTTATTTCTTTTTCTTTCTGTGTTATTCCCCCTTCATCCTTATACTGAATTTTAAGCTTCAGTAAACTTCCACTCCGCTAACAGGAAAATAAGGAAGCATAATTCAACATTCGATTTAACATCGATTCATCTGGACGACAGCAGTTAAAATCATGGGAAGATACATTGTGCTCACTCTGATTGTTTTTCTTGCTGATGGTAAGTTATTTGACTCTATAGTTTTAATGTTTTCACTTACAATGAGGAATGCATTTTGAATGTATTTCGGTGGCATTCAGCATGCGATATATTGGATAAATGATTTTGCCAAGTGTAAACCGAATCGCATCGTTATTCAGTCCAGTTAGTTTAAGTTTGTGAAGTGCTAATGTTTTATTTTGGTGAGCTTCCGTGACAGAGAATCACACAGCACTTTCTTTGTTTCATCACAAACTCCCTTTAGTTTTGTCAGCATAGTCACTGACACGTTAACTTGATATAATGTAAATGTAAACTGTAGCCTTATAAAGCTCCAAATGGGAGGGAGAGAGAGAGAGAGATTCTATTTCGCTACTTCTATATATAAAATAAAAACATAAACAAAATAAATGGTATAAATAATAGGCTAAACATAACACTGCTTCTGAATAACATTCAAAGAACACTAGTCAACACGGTACTAGTGACGAACAGAAAACGAAACTGGCATCGAGAGCGTGATTTTCAAAGAAACGATACCAGCCTCGGGACTTCATTGGAAATTGCACTAGGTACTCCGCTCCATACCTAAGATTACTAATAAGTGGTTTTCACATGTTTAGGTTCGTGGTCTCCCTTACTAACCAGCTGATAAAGTGCTCCTTCTAAAAGCAGCAAAGTTGGCTGCACACTAACCAAAACCAGCAAACAAGCTAAGTCCGGTTCAAGATGTTTTTCAGCAGAATAACAAGTCCAAGATATTCACCTACCCACTAAACATTGGACGTCGGATAGACGTGCAGATCATGTCTATATTGGGTCCGTCGGTCCATGACCAATTATGGACATCTATTCGACGTCCAAA
>JAHKKF010470234.1:0-10151 GCA_019740295.1 Labeo calbasu | reverse complement strand
GGACTTTTTTCATATGGTGTTGTGGCTGTGTACAGATGTAAGTTTGTTGTTTGAACATTATTATGGTTTGGATTTTGTAATGCAATTTATTGATTGTTTAACTTATTTGTTTATTCCTATTTTTGTGTCTATATTAAGTTCAGAAACCAGTCTGAAACACCTGTGGAAAATCCTGTGTACTGGCATTGGGGAAAATAAAATGTGCAAACGGATGTTGTTTCAAGATGTTTTAATTGACATCCCATTGTGATGCTCCCCCTGCAAATCAGCCTTAGCCTGAGTTTTCACTGAAACGCAGTCAGTTATGTCAAAAGTGAACATAAATGGTTGGAAAAGTAATCAAATGCTTGTCAGTATACCTATTAAATCTGTGCATTCCATGAAAGGATCCTATTGTATAAACCTGCTGTTGTCTGTGCCATTAATTTTAAGCAAACAAGAATAGAAAACGAGAAAATCATTGACTGCTCTTCACTGAATATTCACATGATTAAGATTATGCAGTGTTTTATTTTACATTTGATTACTTAATTTAGTTTCTGTATAGTAGGTTATTGTAGGATAAATTGTTTGTTTTATTTATATCTTTTTTTCTGTTTGTCTTATTGTTTGTAATTTTCTTTTTTATTGTATTGACTGTTTTAGCTCACTGTTGTTTGCTGACAGTGAAACTGATCTGAAAGAACAGGTCAAAGGGGTTGGGGGTCATTTTGGGGTTTTTATGAATGCACAGACAGGTTTTTGTTTAGGGCCCCCAGAAGTCTTGGACTGACACTGCATGTCCTGCTTCATCATCTGCTTTTTCTGTTGTTCCATCATCTTTCATTATTTAAAAATAGCACATAGCATTTGCTACTCTGTGCTTAATAACATCGCTTAATTTTACAATACACATTACAGCAAAAAATTATGTGATCATAATGAAAAATTTGGTCTGTTTTTAAGGACTAAATAAACCATGTATTTACATTTGTCACAAGGTTTGAGGTGTCATTATTGTCATTACAAACAAACATGCATTAGATTTGATTATTTTTAATGAAAATATTGCCAAACAGTTTTTTTTAGTATTAACATATAGTTAGCATAGGGAGATAGTATTAAAATTTTCTCATCATCTAACTAATTGCCAATTGAAAGAAAACAAGTTGACATACAGACAGAGATTATAAATCGCTTAGAAAAGCTCTGTCTTTTCTTCATAGGAACAACTAATTAGGTAAGGTAAGATATTTCTTAAAATATGGTCCATATTTTCATGAATTTATGGTCAAATTAGTATATTTTCTTAAACTCATATATAATGCTTTTGCTTACTTATTAAGTACAGAATGATTATGAAGTGTGAACAACTTTCTGTTGCCTTTAGACTGTTCTGGCACTCAAATAAATGAATGCAAAACAGTTGAAGTAAAAATTTGACATACACCTTGCAAATCTGCAAAATGTTAATTTTAAGAAATGTTATATATTAAGAATCAAGTGTATGTACACTTTTACAAATTTTATAAATTCAACTATTATTTTCTTTTGTGGACCATATATTTAAATATATTTTATTTGAAATATCTTATTCAGGTCAGTATTAAATGAAGAAATAACATGCATTTTGTATGATCCCTCTTATTTTGGTAAAACAATTAACATTTTGCAGATTTGCAAGGCATATTTTGATTTCAATTGTAAATGGCCATACAAAGGCCACTGCAATAAAAAAGAAAGAAAGAAAGAAAGAAAGAAGAAAGAAAGAAAGAAAGAAAGAAAGAAAGAAAGAAAGAAAGAAAGAAAACAGAATATGAAGAATGGATTTCTCTCTCTCTCCTTCCGTCTCTCTCTCTCTCTGTTTGTGTGTGAGAGAGAGACCGGTCCATACATGAGACATCCATGAGACATTCATGAGACTCTTCAGGGCAGTAAATCGTCAGTCAGCGTCCAGTTCTGTGGAGATAACATCGTTCCTGCCGGGAATTTACTCCAAGTCGGAAGGGTAAGTTTCCATTCGTGCTTATTATATCCTAATCACATTCAGAGCTAAATTAATGTCACTCAAGAGAAGCACTACAATCAGTTATGTAAAAGTGACTAATATTTACTCTTGTGACTGATGGACAAACACCGCGCTTTTTTATATATAGGCTAGAATTATTCGACTTTACGCACAGATGACGGACATTCCACAGGTGTCGACTGAACCGCAGCTTCCACACGGACAACATTCATCGCTTTCCTTTCGGTTATCTTTATCCTATGAGAAAGACATATCGGGTTGTCACTAAAAGACGAGAGATGTTACGCACATTTTACGCAAAACTACAGAAAACGATTAACGCGTGTAAGTTTTACTCGTGGCGCATTGGTGTGATGATGAACATCACTAGTTTGGGTTTTCTTCACATTATGCTTCGAGAAATCATTACAAATCTGTTTGGAGAATCTAGAAAAACTGAGGGCAACGCTGTAAACCTTTAAGCTCTCATGTTTACAGAAATGCATAAATATTTGGCGTAAGTATACGTGTGGCTTCATGGTCATTCTTTGTGTTTATACAAAACCCTAAATCAGACTAATGTGCTTCACTTTTATGTTCTTATACGGTGCGATGGTAAGATAATTCTACTTTTTCGGTTTTTTCTAATGTTTCCTAACACAACCTAGGAGAAACGTCATGATTAATGACCTATTTTGTAACATGCCATGTGTTCAGATTTAAAAAGAGCTTTTCCTCAGAAACATAAACATCAGTAGTAATGATCATTATGTATGAATGCTAAACTGTTGCGTAAACAGCCTAGGAGTCCTCAATTATCAAAACCTAAAATTCAGAATAAATTGAACATTGTGTTTTAATTTACTCAGTAAACCCCTTCTTTACTTTGTGTAGCACACATGTATACATTTTTAAAACACTAATATAAAACACAGTGACCAAGGTTATCAGTCTCCAAAAAGCAGTATAAAAGTGGTCCAAATTACATATGTGCAATATTTCCAAGTCTTCTGAAGCTATATCATACAGTATTTGTGTGTCATTAATGAACCTTTTGCTGTTTTTATCAAAGTATTCAAACCTTTTCAGAGCAGCTTGGGAATTTTACTGAATTTCTCCTTTTGTGTCCCATGGAAGGAACAAAGTTATAAAAGTTTGAAACAACGGGAAAATCAATTATTAAAGAAATGTAGAAATTAATAAAATATTAATAAAATGCTACCTCTGTACTCCATGGGCATAAATCACATTCTAGTATGGTTGCACAAATGTACTCCTGTTACCCAAATTTGGCATACTGCAAATCCAGTGACATTCAATAAATAAAATGTGCAAATATGCACTTTAAATTGCTATGAAGAGCAAGACAGAGACAGACCAGAGATCTAACCTGAGATGAGAGGCTAGACAAGACACGGGCAAGGTTTTGTTAAGGTCTAACATTTTATTTATGGATAGAAACCATCTCTCTTAGCAACGAGACAACGTGTGTCTCACATATTTTCTGAACATCCATGGTCTCAGCAACTGCTTCTTAATGAACCTGCTTGCGTCTGTGCTGTCGTAAGGACATGACATCTCAGACATGTGCACACAACTCACTGGCAATATCAGAAATATGGATTTCTTCATTCATTGTAGTGAATCACTCATCAATATGCACGAGAATTCAATGTGATGCATTCTCTTTGGTTTTGTTTTTCAGAAACTCCATTATGTGGATATGAATTTTAAAACCCAAAGTGACTATGTGCTTTCTCACAACTTTGACATCATGTGACACATCGGACTGCCCAATGGAGACGACTACGCTAATCACCACGACAAACGGTCAAGTCAAGAGAATTCTTCAAGAACCTCCCGAACCCAACGTTACCAGTCTTTTGAATGCATCCGCCCCATTCCACCATCACATGAACAATGCGGTGCTGGGTATTCTACTTGGCACACTGTCCCTTCTGACGGTTATAATGAACCTGCTGGTACTTTTTGCCGTTAGAAAGGAACGGACTTTGCACACTGTTGGGAACCTCTACATTGTCAGCCTCTCCATAGCAGACCTCATTGTCGGGGCTACAGTCATGCCCTTGAATCTGGTCTACCTCCTTGAGGATCAGTGGAAACTGGGTCATGTTATTTGCCAGTTCTGGCTGGTCATGGACTATGTGGCAAGCACGGCCTCCATTTTCAGTTTGTTCATTCTTTGCTTGGACAGGTACCGCTCCGTACGCCACCCCCTACAGTACCTAAAGTATCGGACGCGAGGAAGAGCGACGTTGTTGATTTGTAGCGCATGGCTTCTCTCCATGACCTGGATCATTCCCATCCTGGGGTGGCGGATGTTTGCTCAGGTTGACAGGAAGCCAGAGCTGGAGAACCAGTGCGACACGGACTTCCGCTTTGTGACCTGGTTCAAAGTTCTGACAGCCATCCTCAACTTCTACATTCCTTCCTTTCTGATGCTTCTGTTCTACTCGCAGATCTTCATTGCAGTTCGTGATCATTACAGAGAATGGGAGAACTTCGCTGGTCCGATGGTGAAAACAGAAGTGGATGATACATTACATAATGGAATGCAGCTACAGATAACCAAAGCCTCGGAGAGAGAGAGTCTTGCGTCACAAGCGTATTCTCAAAACGAGGGGCTGCTGGATCAGTACAGTTTGGAGCAGCCTTACAGCTCAAGGGACAACAATGAGGACAATACAGATTCCTTGTCTGAGACAAAGAGAAAGAGTTGTTACAAGAAGAAACCAATGTTCAGTCTTTCGAAACGCATAAGAAAGAGTGTACAAGACTCTAACGAGATTTCGTTCCAGAGCGATGATGGGGAAACCATCGCCGAAGGCCCGCCAGCATTATCTCTTGCCTTTCTGCAGTCCGAGAATAACACTCAGCCCAAAACTTTCATAAATGCAAACGACTGTAATGTGTTAGTGCCGAACTCTGTTGGTAACATTTGTGAGAGTGCACCAACTGTGGATATTCACAATTACACCACGGTTCTTTGCAATCACAGCACTCCACCGTCACCGCCATCACCATGGGCTGAGAACAGCCCTCCGCTGGACGCCTCCAATGCACTCCCCATCAAACAAACATGGCAAAAGCTTTGTGAGCAATCTAAGCAGAGTATCCACAGCATGCGCATCCGAAAGGAGCGAAAAGCCGCCAGGCAGCTTGGCTTCATCATTGGTGTCTTTATGGTGTGCTGGATCCCATACTTCATCACCTTCATGGTCATGGCTTTGTGTGAGACCTGTGTCCATCATGACCTTCACATGTTCACAATTTGGCTAGGGTACATCAACTCCACCCTGAATCCCTTCATATACCCACTGTGCAATGAAAACTTCAAAAGGGTGTTCAAAAAGATATTTCATATTAATAGATGAAGTTTAGGAGACATGATAAACTGTTAACACGCCTGTTCCATTGGTGTTTTCTCAAGTGTTTCTCGTGACACATTTGTACGTTGGTAGTTCTGTGCATCTGCCATGCTTGTGTTATTTTTGGGCATCAGAGATCTTGTAAGTACAGAGCAATTTTATTATTTATTGCCGAGCGTCAGTTTGACATGTCTGCAATCTGCATCAGATTCTATGATAAAATGCTTCAGTCCAGAGTGTTGGGTTAGTTCACTCAAAAATGAAAATTGTGGCATTAAATACTCACTCTTATATCGTTCCAAACCCGTAAGACTTTTGTTTGTCTTTGTAACACAAATTAAGATATGCTTAATGAAATCCAAGAGCTTTCTGAATCTGCATAGACAGCAACGCAACTACCACGTTCAAAGCCCAGAAAGCTAGTAAGGACATTGTTCAAATAGTCCATGTGACATCAGTGGTTCAACCATAATTTTATGAAGCTACGAGAATACTTTTTGTGCACAAAGAAAACAAAAATAACAACTTTATTCAACAATTTCTTCTCTTCCATTGTACCACGCATGTGTTGTGGTACTCTCGTGAACATATGTCGAAGACTAACATGGAAAAAAAGAAACTGTTGCATAAAGTCATTCTTTTTGACGGGTCAATATCACCAAAGAGTGCCTTTCAACTCTCACAATACCCAAAAATTTTGGTCACAGTTTTTTAGATAATTATGGGCCATTATTCAAAGCATAAACCATAAGATATGTCCACCCTGTCATGTATATGTATTACTGTTAAGTACATTTTCATTGCAAATTATAAATACATAAAAGATTTTATGTAAACCATGTGTTTTTAAAGAAACTCATACAATTTGCACATGTATTTTTTCTTATTTTGAGAAAACTGTGATATCTGGATGCAGTTTTCTGTTATTGATTATATTGCCCCCACACCTAGCTATTGAATACACTGGATTATATAGATATGACTGAATTATTACTTAAAATATTATTTTACAACGAGAATTGTATGATTTGACTATATTCTACTCTCATTCAAATTTAATGAACAGTGCATGGGACACCAAACTTAAAAAAAGAAAAAACAAATGTAGCCAAGAGCCAAGTAGTACTTTTGTTACGAATGTAAAAACTTGTGTAATATAACACATTTCATAGTCATTTTTATGTCAAGTTATCATGGCAAATTGGTTATTAATGTACAAGACACCAAAAGGCACTCTACAGTGATACTGACCTAGGCATCATAACAATATGGATGAACCACTAATGTTACATGGACTATTTTATCGATGTCCTTACTACATTTCTGGGTCTTCAAAGTGGTAGTTGCATTCCTAAGATGAACGAAGGTCTTACAGGATTGGAACGACATCAGTGTGAGTAATTAATGACAGAATTTTCATTGTTGGGTGAACTATCCTTTTAAAACTGGCTGTATTTGAGCACTTATGTTGCTGCTTTAGCACTTACATCTGATGTAATCATGGTTAAGTAACAACTTTTAATTTAAACAACACTTAAATAACCTTACCTGTAACACTGAGGGTGATGTATGGTCAGTACAACTTGGGTTTGGTGTGTTTAACGCAGAACATTGTTTAAAAATGCTCTGGCATTAATTATGCTTAAGTAGCATGTGCGGTGCATATATATTTTGTTGGCAGTTAAATTAAATATGAGTTTGGTCAGGAGTGAATGCACATTGTCTGCAGAGAGCCGGGAAATGCCACAGCTTCAAGCAAACATTGAAATTCTGGGTGTATGATAATCAAGTATATTCAGAATGGCATGCGACCTTGTAGTTTTGAAAATGGTGTGGTGTATGCGTACTATGCACAAATTGTCTGTGTACATGGATGATATACAATGCAATGCATTTCACCTGATCTTTGTTTTTAATAAAAATGATGAACAGTGATGATTTAAAGACAAATTATATAAGATGTAACATCTAATATAACTCATTATTTGATTAAACTGGGAAATGTGAAGAAATTGTATTGTTAAATACATTTTAGACTGGCTGTGTCCAAAAGCTTTGGCAGCTGACTTGTTGCTTAGCTGCCTTATCAGGCAATGACTTTGCAGGCAGTGTTTGCACATGAAGGTACCTCACAAAATCACTTCGGACAGACTTCTGAGGCAGCAGGAAATTGGAATGATCTACAACAAAATAGAGAGAGCGTTGGTGATGTTTTATTACTACAATACTAATTGCTTGCTAGAAATAACATCAAAAGTGGAGCAATTTGGTCAAAAACACTCGAAATGAGCACCAGCTGTAGCTTTCAGATGCCATTTTTTATTATAGGATATATAGGCAGTGAAGGATTCATCTATGATGCCTTCAAAAAACATTCAGACAAAGGTATGTCAGCAGACAGGATGTGACACAATCATTGGATTCGGATGTGCTTTTGCATGCTGTCTTCAGAAGCAGCATTTTTCAGCTTTCAGACGCCAACAGTAACTGGCGAAATGTGAAAACAAAATTAAAAAAGGTTGTTTCATATTGCCTCTGTATCACATACAATACATGAATTAAAAATATATGGCAGAATGCTGGTATTCATTCCGAACATAATGTATTTTACAGGCCTGTGCAACAATGAGGTGATGACACAGACTACAAAGAATTCAAGTTATGGAAATGCAATTGTAATATATATATAATAAAGCAGAGCAGTGCTTAGACTCATTCAGTTCTCTTTTTCTTGTGACAGTATGTATTGTCAGCCCTCAATTAGTGCCTGTCACTTTCCATGAAACCACATGATAGACTGAACAAAAATGCTCTTTTTGCTATAACCAGACTCAGATGGCTTTCTTAATATAAACTGAGATATGTGTTGTGGCAAATGTCCTCTAATTTAAGCATTTTGGATCTTTATTAGCGTGAATGCTGCATTCTACAATAAATGGGAAATGAGAAACTATTTAATGTAAATTTAATTCCTATCAGATGAACCTATTAAATGTAAAATTAACAAGCATGACTCGCTTTTGAAAATCACTGGTTTACATTCTAACTGTAACATGGTTTTGATGATACTCTTCATTTGCTGGTTTCTGCAGGTTGTATGAAGGTAAATGCAAGAATTCAAGACAGTTTTAAGACCAAGCAAAGAACATTTAAGAAATAAAGTGAAGAGAACACAATATGTTAGTATGATCTCTAAATTTAAATGTCTAAGAAGCACACAATGAGTTGTATTAGCAACACTTCTGTCTGAAAATGCAACTCAATCTATAACTTTTAAAAAGAGAAGTTCTTTTGCCAGTACTTTTGTGTGTGGTTTTTTCAAGCAAATATCTAACGATTTTAAAATTCAGGAGAAGCAAAATTATATAGTAGAATTAGAAGTCTTTGTTTTCTGTGAAACTGATCAAAAGTTTATGATTAAAACAAGAACAAGTATCTGCCAACAGACTCAGCAAAATTAAATTCATTTGAAAACACTATTACAATACAATAAAATACAACATTTATTTATAAAGCACATTTAAAAACAACTGGAGTTGACCAAAGTGCTGAACATAGAATAAGAAAAACTCAGACATAAAATTATCAAAAATAAAAACAACAGTAAAAGCAACAATAGAACAGTGATCAAGGGGTATTGAAAGAAACAGAGAAAAGATATGTCTTTAGAGCAGACTTGAAGGCAGAAATAGAGGAAGCTAATCTAATATGGAGCGGTAGACTGTTCCAGAGTTTCGGACCAGCAGTTGCAAAAGCTCGATCTCCTCGTTTTTTAAGTCTGGATCTAGGCACGACAAGTAGACCAAGATCGCTGGATCTCAATGTTCTAGAAGGGGTGTACGGACGGAGCAGATCTGTAAGGTACTGAGGGGCAAGATTGTTAAGGGCTTTATAGACGAATAATAGAATTTTAAAATCAGTTCTATATTTGATGGGTAACCAGTGCAGTGAAAATAAAATAGGAATTACTGACTCATACCAGAAAGCAATCTAGCAGCTGCGTTTTGCACTAGCTGTAGACGAGAGAGAGAGGACTGAGAAACACCATAATAAAGTGAGTTACCATTATCTAAACAAGTTGTTACAAAGGCATGAATCACTGTTTGAAAGTTACTCTGTGATAAGAAAGGTTTCACTTTAGAAAGTAGACGAAGATGAAAAAAGCATGATTTTACTACAGCACTGATCTGTTTATCAAACTTTAGGTTTTGATCAAACAGAGTTTCATATGAAGCCAGAGAACCACAATCAACATCTAACACACAATTTTCTTTTTCCCCGAATAGGATTATTTCAGTATTATTTTTGTTTAAATTTAGAAAATTGCTTGAGAGCCAAAGCTTTAGTTCTTCTAAACAGGCAAACAGTGGTTGTAAGCCATTTTTATTATTATGCTTTAAAGGAAAATAGATCTGAGTGTCATCAGCGTATAAATGAAAGAATACTTTATGTTTATTAAAAATGGAAGCCAGGGGGAGCTTGTACAAAGTGAACAATACCGGCCCAAGGATTGATCCCTGTGGAACTCCACAATTAAGAGGTATTCTAGATGAGGTCTGTTGACCAATCCTAACACTAAAACATCTGTTGGTCAGATAAGAACGAAACCACTGTAAGACTGTGCCTCGAAGGCCCATAGATGTCTCTAAATGTGTCAAAAGGACCTCGTGATCAACCAAATCAAAAGCAGCACTCTAAATCTAATAAGACTAAAGCCATGGATTTACCAGAATCAGCTTCTGTGAAAATATCACTTGAGACTCTCAAAAGGGCAG
>JAHKKF010470226.1:0-10674 GCA_019740295.1 Labeo calbasu | reverse complement strand
CCAAGTTGCTTGAAGTCCAGTGTTAAGTTTCCACAGTCTGTGATGATTTGGGGTGCAATGTCATCTGCTGGTGTTGGTCCACTGTGTTTTTTGAAAAGTCACTGCACCCGTTTACCAAGAAATTTTAGAGCACTTCATGCTTCCTTCTGCTGACCAGCTTTTTAAAGATGCCAATTTCATTTTCCAGCAGGATTTGGCACCTGCCCACACTGCCAAAAGCACCAAAAGTTGGTTAAATGACCATGGTGTTGGTGTGCTTGACTGGCCAGCAAACTCACCAGACCTGAACCCCGTAGAGAATCTGGGGTATTGTCAAGAGGAAAATGAGAAACAAGAGACCAAAAAATGCAGATGAGCTGAAGGCCACTGTCACAGAAACCTGGGCTTCCACACCACCTCAGCAGTGCCACAGACTGATCACCTCCACGCCACGCCAAATTGAGGCAGTAATTAAAGCAAAAGGAGCCCCTACCCCTACATTGAATTTATCTAATACACGAGTTTCACAATTTGAGTTGAATTACTGAAATAAATGAACTTTTCCACGAGATTCTAATTTATTGAGATGCACCTATATATATATATATATATACACACACACACATATATAAACATATATATATGATATTTAGGCAAAATAAGAAATCATCTTTCTACAAAAATACACATCATCTTTCTGTTCAAAAGTTTTCATCCCCAGCTCTTAATGCATCGTGCATTGTGCTTTCTTCTGGAGCATCAGTGAGTGTTTGAACCTTCTGTAATAGTTGCATAGGAGTCCCTCAGTTGTCGACAGTGTGAAAAAATGGATCTCAAAATCATACAGTCATTGTTGAAAAGGGTTCAAATACACCAAAATGCTGAAAAGCCAAAGAATTTGTGGGACCTAAAGGATTTTTCTGAAGAACAGCAGGCAGTTTAACTGTTCAGGACAAACAAGGGACTTATGAACAACTATTTAATAATTAATAAACTAATTAATAATTAATTAATATTATTCCTGACCATAATCTGTGAGAGCTGTAGTATCTCCACACCACACTTCCTTCCTCTCTCCAGCAGGGCGGCGCTGAAGGGGTTAAAGAGCACTAGACAAGAGAGAGTGGGAGTCACTCCCTTCTCCTTATTCTTCAACAGAGATTCGGCCTTATCCTCCTTATCACAGATCACCATAGAGATCTCCGCTGGAGAGAGATCCGACAGCTATTAAGATTAAAATTCAAATTATAACATCACAGCTTCGCTTCGTTTTAAGGCCTTATTATTACTCACCCAGGTTAAGGATGTGAACCATGGCCTCTAATCCAAGTGTATCGTACAGAGGCACCAGAGCCATGGAGAATGTGTAACATGCCAGCTCTGCAATGACCCACTGCAGCCAGCAGAGGGAGACAAACAAAACAACAACATATTAGAAACATCCAAATCTGTTAGCAATCCCATTCATCTCAATGGTGAGCATTAGAAATATGTGACTTTGCTCACAGGCAAAATAAGCCTATTATATTACACCACAAGCGAAAATGCTTCCATTTTCCTTTTTTATTTAAATTATTTATTTTGAATTCCATACACTGATGAATGACAAAAAGATCAGGAAATTAGAAATCAATCTTTGTATGATATACCTCTGGTCTGTTTTGGGCAAAGATGCCCACATACTGCTGTGGGTTTGGTTTGCAACCCTTCGCCAGCAAACCTGATCCCAAAACCTGCGCCCTTTCTGCAACCTGTAACAAATACATTATCATTAAAATCACCCAGAGCTCTTTTGCTGCATTATTATACAGTAATAAATGTGTTATAACATGCATTTCTCTCACCTCAGTGTAAGAGATCCACTGATAGGGCTCTCGAGGTTTCCTGAAGCCGAGACACGGTCCATTGCCTGCACAACACAAATAACACCATTAGTTACCACACGGCTCTCTGATGTACTTGAGTCTGATTGGTTAGTCGTGAAACGCTGTGGTCAAATACATATTTTATAATGATTACAATCTACTGAACTGTATAATTGACTGATGTTGTTTGATATGCTTTAGATTCTGATCACCTCGTCTGCGTTTATTAATGACTTTCTATTGTCTTCTGAAGAGCTGCTTGTAGCTGAATTGAATGCGTTTCATAATTGATGGACTCTACAGTTATTGAACTGAAGTGAATCAAACTGAACTGACTGGAGCTGAATAATGACACTATTGTATTATAAGAGCTGCTGTACAGCAGATTTGTCTCATATTTGATCTACAGTTTGCATCACTGACGCTGTTATTTTCCCATTTATTACTGTGAAGCTGCTTCGAAACAGTCTGTATTGTATATAAATACAATGAAAATGCTGCAAAATCAAAATAAATAAAAATATGTGACCAGCTGATTGTACACTACGTCTGTTTTGCTTTATATCTGCAGTTCTAAAATGATTTGTCTTTATTTTAGGTTTTATCACAAATGCACTTTATGTTCCATGGATCAAAGCACAAAAACAACTTCATACACAAGCAATCAAACTATTGTACACTCCATTTGCTGAAGAAAGCTACATGTGATAAAAGCATTATCGATCTGAGCTTTGCTGAGCACTGCTGTAAATAAAAAGAGAAAGAAAAACGGAGGAGCTATTGAATTCATCAGGGTTCAATGGATGAAATAGTCACTCAATATGTTTTCCTGTACATTTATATGAACTGTTTTTAAGCCTTTCAGAGAGAAACCAACAGACCTGCTATCCGCAGTCCTCTCTGGAACATGTCGTACACTGTCTTTGTGTCGTCATAGTAAAACTCCAGCAGACTGTCGTCCTTCAGCAAAGCTGAGCGTCTACAGCTCTGATCACCCTGTAAACACACACAGACATTAGTATTTGTTATATGAGCAGTCAATTAAAATTATATGCAAAACTCCTGTAAAATATATATATATATATATATTTATCTTAGTATCTCTTTCTTCTCAGCTCAACAAAGCATCTGGTCTAAGTTGGTATTGCAGTATGATTAGATCATAATGTTGGCTAGATTTTGGACATTTTTCAGCTAAACAGCTTAAAGGAGAAGTCCACTTCCAAAACAATACAGCACCCAGCACCACTTTTTTAACCTAATATTTATATTTCATTACACAGATATTAGTTTTAGTTAGAAGCAGTAACACAGTTACCTGTACAGGTATGGACTGGGCCTGGAGGTCACATGGAGGCTGGATTGGTCGAGGTCTGGTCACTAGCCAATAGGTTGTGAGAGAGGCTAGCGCTCCTAAGCCAATGATAGAGGACGGAGAGAGGGAGAGAGACGACAGAGAGAAGGATGAGGGCAGAGACGGAAGAAGCGTCTTCAGATTGTCCATTTCAGACTTCCCGTCTCCTCCAGAGAAACGCAGGGAACGTATCCACTCCTGAAACTGCATAGCTGTAAGAAAGACACAGATTCACCGCCATCAACATCATCATAAGAGTCAAATACTTCACAGTCCCCCACATGCGTCTAAAGGACAATGTGGTCGATATGGCAAAAATGTCATATCACGATTATTTTCTGAAATATCGCAATTTTATCATGATACTTTGTCATGTTGGTTTTACTATTTTTGCAAGTTGTCTGAGCAGTACAGCCAAACTAATTTCCCTATTTTAAAAACAAAGACTTTCAAGGTAACAGCGTATAAAATAAAAAAGAATGGCAGATATTTAGGCCAAAGTGAGTGAAGATAAAAATCTGTCATTATTTTACCTTTGTTATTAAAAAATAAGAACACATACACACAAGATACACATTACAAATAAACATAATACAAATAAAACAAACAGTGCTTTATTTTTCAGGTACAGTAGGTGTATTTAGCAGTAGTATTACGAAATTGAATTAACCAACATAAAAAGTGAAACACTATATACTTATACACTATATACATCAATTGTACATTGATTCTTATTAAAACAACTGTACTGAAGTTCTCCCGTCAAGAGCAGTGAGTGATTTACTCATTTACTCACTCTCAGGTTGTTTTAATCCTGTTTCTTGTTTCTGTTGAACGAGACGACATGTAAGTGAGTAAATAATGACAGAATTTTCATTTTTGGGTGAACTATCCCTTTAATGACGAGCGGCAGCATGTTTAGTACTGTTGTTTTAAGAGCTGCACGCATCCGTTTTTCTCTCTATTGTTTACTTTCACTTTAGACGTAGGCAACTGTGTTTATATGTAAACCTTGTGTGTTTTGGCAGTATTAGTGTAATCAGATGCGATACATAACTTAGTTCAATAATTAGGCGCTATTTGACAGATTTTAGTGTGCGCGCGTTTTTGGGGTACGCGCACTGGAAAGGCGCATGTCGGAACAGCTCGTGTATGAAATGTTTGACCGGCAGATCGTGGAGACATTTTTATCATCCACAATAAAAAAATCGTCATATCGCACACCCCTAGAAGAGAGACATCCTTCAAAATATGTTCTAATCCACAAACCTGATACTAAGCAGCACTCTTGGCACCAAAAAGCCACTGCTCAAACAAATAGATTGCTATTTTGTATGCTAGTGGCATAGAAATGATACATCTCACTTTTAACAATAGAAAAAGAGCATGACAACGCTTTGATTCTATGTACTGATGTCAAATATAGCAATTTGCACAGACTGGCCTTTTTAATAGCACCTCTCTAATAACCACTATTAAAGCTGTTAGAAATGTTACTTTTTCCACTCATAATTGCAAAGATAATAAATAGCTGTTAACCACAACACTCAAGCACAAGCCCTGACACGCTCTACAAGTCCTGATTATATTTGTATTTATTTATTTAGTCCGTTATTTTTAATAGGGTAAGATTGGGGAAGATGCACCAATTAACATTGTGAATTTACTTTCAAATGTTAACATTTAGATATTAATTTAGCATGTGCAGGATGATGATGCATCAGACAATTTGTATGTTATTATAGGAAATAAACCGTTGTTATAGAATGCAATGCACAATTACTCAAAGAGGCTACTGGGGTAAGTTGACCTCAAACCTGGGGCAAGAAAGTCCATCCTGAATAAATTTTACAGAATGAATAAATGACTTTCATACTCAAAACCGGAGGGCGCTCTTGCGCAAAAAGTCCAAAACTGACTCACAGAAGTAATAATAACTTTTGACGTGCCAGGAAATCTCTAATATGGATAAAGGCATCCCACTATCCCTGTAGCCAAGCTGAATAAAAAGCAGAAATGTCTTGATTAAAGAATTGTGAAGGCAAGTCAAATTTTATTTATAGAGTACAACCGTAGTTGATCCAAAGTGCTTTACAATAAAAATAAATCTAGATTTAGTGATCACCTTTTGTTTTACAGCGAGTGCAGGGGCCGATAAAAGTAACTGATCACAAGATCTTAAAGGGGTGCTATTATGCTTTTTCACTTTTTGAAATTTAGTCAGTGTGTGGTGTGTATCTTTGGGCATAAAAAAGATCTACAAAGTTACAAATCTCAAATTCCACTCCAAAGGGCGATATTTCATTTTTAAAAAAATCCCTTTTCAAGAGCCACAACGAACGGCTCCTTTGGACTACAACATTTGTTTTCCACATACAATGACGTCACAACACGGCCCATCAGAATATCAAATTAAATCCTGCCTACGGAAATTCGAATTGTTGGGGACTGGGTAGGGACGAGGTGGGGAATTAACCTAACGGAGAGCCGCTTCAACAAGCCGCAGCCATGTGCAGTACAGTGGGTCGTAACACATGCCAAAGCCGCGATCTACTCCAGTTGCCGCGTCAGAGCCGTAATGTGCCGCAGACGTGTACAGTGTGTGATAAGAGATTTATTCATCATACAGTGTAGATAGCTTCACTTATAACGCAAGTGTTTTTGAAAACACATAAACTTGCACTAGAATAGGCTAGGCTAATCAGTGATGATGTTCTTCGATAATGTTAGGCTGCTTTTAGCCTTATGCTGGAGCTGGTTTCTGGCAATGAAAGTAAATATGTAAATAATATTATAATGGGTAAATTCACAATGTTAAGTGGTGCATCTTCCCCAATCTTACCCTATTAAAAATAACTGACTAAATAAGTAAATACAAATATAATCAGGGCTTGTAGAGCATGTCAGGGCTTGAGTGTTGTGGTTAACAGCCATTTATTATCTTTACAAGTATAGTGGAAAAAGTAACATTTCTAACAGCTTTAAAAGTGGTTATTAGAGAGGTGCTATTAAAAAGGCCAGTCTGTGCAAATTGGTATTATTTGACATTTGGGGTCAGTAAAGGCCTCCTGTAGCGAATCGATGCATTTTTGTAAGAAAAATATCCATATTTAAAACGTAAGAATCACTTTAATCTAGCTTGCGCTAACAGTTGTACACAGAACTTGCTTCTTTGACGTGGGGCGTGGCGGTACTGAAACACGTCTAAGCTGTTCGCCAATTGCAACGCAGTGGGACAGCTAACCAATCACAACACATTTTGTTTTTCAGAAGGCGGACCTTCATTAAACCCGGAACTAATCGAGCCATTTGTGCCAGGCTGGGAAAATTGTAATGTAATAATGTAAATTATGTTAAAAATAATACATTTTTCAAACCACCAAGCATGAAAGCAAAAGCATGTTCTAGTACACCCCCAAAACAAAATCAAGACCTGATATATATGGCCTAATAAGATCACAAGTATAATCCAGGGCTGAATTAAGCAATGCCTTTTTTGCAAAAAGAAGGATCTTGAAGTCGACTCATTTATAGGGAGCCAGTGCAATGAAGCAAGGACAGGGGAAATGTGATCCATTTTCTTAGTTCCTGTTAAAAATCAGGCTGCTGCATTTTGAACCATCTTGAACCGAAACAGTGTAGACTGAGGTAGGCCAATGTACAGAGTTACAGTAATCCAATCGAGAGGAAATTAGTGCATGAATTACAATTTCAAGGCTTTTACTAGAAAGAAAGTGTTTCACCTTTGCCACTGATCTGAGATGAAGAAAGCTGCTCTTTACAATGCATTCACATGCTTGTCAAATTGGAGAAGAGGATCAAAATGGACTCCAAGATTTTTTGCATGACTGTGTAGGTTATTACTTAAGAACCTAACTGTGTTTTTTTTTTTTTTTTTTAATTGGACACAGAACAAAGGGTCATCATGGGCATTACAAAGACAAGACACTGCAATTTCCATACATTCTTTAGAGTACAGTATCACACTCAACCTCAATAGTTTGTGTACACAATCTATTTATCCCAACACTTGAAACATTTATCCAAATTAAATCTAACAGTAAATGTAAGTCTCTCCATACAATAGATTTCATTTACAATTCCCAACCACTGGTCTCTTGCTGGAGGGTCAGCCTGAAACCATTTACGTGTTATGACTTTTCGACTGCTTGCTAAAAGTATTTTTAATAAGTACCTATCCCTGCCTAGAACTGTTTTAGATTTTTCCTAGGTACAGTGTAATGAATGAAAAATCCAACTCCTCCCCTAGTATTTTCCCAATTTCAGCTGCCACTTCATGCCAGTAAGGTTGTATTTTTTTCAACATGCCCAAAAAATATGGAAATGATTAGCCATTGAGGTTCCACACTGCCTCCAACAAAGGCCCAGACTCTGATCATCTGTGCGTATTGCTGTTAATTTGGGAGTTTTAAAGAATCTTATTAAATTCTTCCATCCAAACTCCTGCCAGGAACCTAACTGTGTTTTAATGGAGTTGTTAGTAGCAGGACACAGTAGAAGCACTTTGGTTTTATTTTCATTCATTTGCAGAGTTATTTGTCATCCAGGTCTTGACTTCATTAAGGCATAAAAAAAAGATGATCCAATGAAAAGTCATTCCCTGATTTGATTGGAAGATAGAGTTGGAGGTCATCGGTATAGCAATGATAATTAATGCCATGTTTCTGGAGTACTGAGCCCAAGGGGAGCATGTACAGGGAAAACAAAAGAGGGCCAAGAATGGATCCCTGAGGAACACCGCAATGGATAGGAACAGATATTTACAGAAAACGTTCTCCCCTTTAAGTATGAGGTGAACCACTCTAAAGCTAGACCCTGAACCCCAACAACACACTCAAGTCATTTCAGAAGAATATCGTGATCAACAGTATCAAATGCAGCACTTAAAGTCAATGGAGCCAGAGTCAATGGAGAGCAGAATGTCATTTGTAACTAGGGTTGGGTATCGAAAATCGATTCCGATTCCAGAATTGGATACTTAAGGTCAGGAATCAGATACTTCTTGTGAAATTAAAATTGATTCCATCTATCGATTCCTATATGCGGTTCTTTTTTTTGTTTGTTTATCTGTGAGGACACAACCTAGCGATCTGCCAGGACCTTGCTGGCTTAATCTAAGCGCATAGTGCTCCAAAGTATGGCTGCACTTGCGATCGGAAGTCGAAAAAGCCTATAATATTTGTGATAAGCTAAACATGTTGCAATAGATGTGTCACCATCAATATGACACAGCATTTTAATTTAACAGATCGTTAAAGATCACAAACACGATTCAAAAACCAACGTGAATCTATTCCTAAATTACAGTGATTCATCTGTTTGATTCCTCAACCTTTCTTCTGTGCAGCGTACGACCAGTGTGATTTGGACATTCAAATCTGCGTTCATGCTGCTGCTGACCTAAAGAGACATGCTGTCATGTATATGAATGAAACTGTTTCACAGTCTTTTCAACCACACAGTTCATTATTTCTGTTACAAACATTCATATAATCACAGAAGTACTATGAAAAAAGTTCATAGTCGGGAGATAAACTCTGATATGTATGGTAGAGGTCAAAAAAAAAGTAAATCATCCTTTTGAAAGTTAATTTGACATTCCAAATAATGTTAAAGATTTATCGGTGATGGCGAAAGGGGGCTGTTAATAATGTATTTGTCTTTGATAATCATTCAAAAATACTGATTCATCCAGTAATGAACTTCATCCAAAAGTAATAGCTAGACATCTGGCATTAAAATAACGCCATAGAAACCACCTCAAACGAACTATTAAAATAAGAAGAAAGTCGTGTCTGAAAGCTGCATCTATTTTTTTTATTTGGTTAAAATGAATGGAGAATATCTTGTTTTTCCGTGTGTGCTCCACCATTTCCATCGATGGTTCTAGATCACTTTATAAGGTTCGCAAATTATTTTGCGCAGAAACTATGCTGCAAAAAGAATAAATAAAAAGCTTTCTTAAAAAGGCAAAAGAAGGCATGGATGTTTTTTTAATATGATCATTACAAACCAACAGACCAATGAAAATGTGGGACATTTTCTCATGATGCGACGTGCGGGACAAGGGGTGAAAATGCTGTGCGGTACAACGCAAAGCGGGAAAGGTGGGCGCCCTACCATTACATCAACAATCAAGTTAAAGATGGCCATCTTTAAATATGCTAATATCTGTTCCTCTTACCAGTTAAAATGTAGTGTTTTCTGTTATTTATTTTCATTTTTAAATCAGTGATTGTAACATTTAATTTAGTGTTTTTAATGTTTTTAATTTAACATAAATTTAATGCTTTAAAGAGCAATTTTACATTGTAATGTTTTAATGTTCTACTAATAACCATTTAAGGTACAGCTGTCATAAAACCAGAGAGAACGGCTGCATGGCTAGAAACTGCTGATCAGCTGGAAAAGTAACAAATACGTTAAAATGTTTTCATATATCTTAAAAAAAGGTCATTACATTTTGGGCACAGTACATCAAGTCAGGCAGCAAACAATCACAGAAACAAGGAAACCGTCCAGGGTCAAAACACAGGCAGGGCAAAACTAGGAAATTAGTAAAACTAGAAAACTAGGAAAACATTGATACATTCAATACTCAGTCCTGCGTGCATGTGAGTGTGCATCTTTTATAGTCCTCCTGATTGACACTGGGAGAAATCTGTAAATGGTTCCTACACTTTAAAAAAAATGCTGGGTTATTTTTTTAACCCAAATGCTGGGTTCAGACTAGGGATGTAACGGTATGAAAATTTCCTATCACGATTATAGTGACCAAAATTATCACGGTTATCAGTATTATCATGGTATTGTTCAAATGTGCTGGAAGTGTTTGAAAAGTACTGACACATAAATTACTTCACAAAGTTTTACATTTAAAAATCAACAAACAACAAATAAAATGACTTTTTGTTTACCTAATCAGTAAAACAATAACAGTACCAATAATGTCAGGATTTTAAATGACAACATGACTGACAACCTATATGGCATATTCAAATATCTAAAGTAAATGATGAAATAAAGCTTTGAGAACGTTTCATAAAAGGCAAACCTCACCTTTCAGCCTTTAAATAAAGAAAGGAGTTAAGTCAAAATAATAACTGATTAATAAATGATTATATGTTTTTATCTGCTCCATAAATCTTATCTAACTTATCTGAATTGTTTAAATGTGTAGAATCCACATAAGCTTGTTTTTCATCAACTGGTCAAAATATAGGCTACAGCAAGGGCATGACAATTCGGTCTGTTTTTTGGCCAGACAAAAACTGCACACAAGCTGAATGTAAATATAAGTATCTGTAAATCCTCTGTATGTCACTAGATGGCGCTTATGGAAAAGCTGAATTACAGTTGTTTCCATGAACTTTGTGGATAAAGCAGTACTGCGATCAAGAACACTACTTTAGATGTTACATGATGAAATCAAAACAAGATGAAAACAAAATGACA
>JAHKKF010470221.1:0-11273 GCA_019740295.1 Labeo calbasu | reverse complement strand
ATATTTAATAAATTCAGCTATTTTCTCTCGTGGACTATATGTAAACGTCTTTTATGTGAAATATCTTATTTAGGTCAGTACTAAACAAAAAAAATAATATGCATTTTGTATGATCCCTCTTTTTTTGGTAAAATAATTAACATTTTGCAGATTCTGCAAGGTGTATGCCTGTGTAAATGTGTGATCTCAACTGTATGTTAAAAAAAAAACAAAATGCATTTTATAGTTTAAAAGCGTCACATGAAAGATTTCACCTATATTCCCCACTGCAGGCTCCTTTGCACATCCAAACACAGTTAATAGAACACCCTGTGTCAACTTCACACAACTGTTGGCCTTGTATGATGTCACATATCTGTTGTCAGGATCTACAATAGCTTATTTTATTTTTTCAGAAGAATTACTGTCACTGTGTTTTCTTTCACATTGCAATAGAGAGTTACACCTCTCGTACCAGATTACACAACAAACTGTGACTTTCACAGAAAGCTGGCAGAGTGGACATACTTGAGTGGGACAATGCGGAAACTGAAGAAACCTGAAAATCAACTCTTAAGATATCACGTTTCCAGACCAGATCTGCAAACTCGATTCATTGTTTTTCAAAGATTTTTTGAAGTAATTTTAAATAAGTGTAACACTGAGTTCAGTATTATGGGACTTTTGGAGTTAAAACCCCTCTTCCAAAGTCCACATACGCAGATATTCTCACACACCCGTCCAATATCCCAGCCAATGGCGATCCTGGAGGTTGAGCACGCCCGTTCGCATCACTGTTGTCCAACCTCTGCGCTCGAATAAATACCGACTTGTTCGAATCGCTCGGTCCCGATTCACAAAAACACATCGGCGTCATTGAGGAGAAGGCCACCTCATCTATACTTCATACGTAGTGCTACTCGCCTTCAGATCATTCAAGTAAGCATGGCTGTTTAAGTTTTTCATTGTTTTTCATTATTTCATTTTTTCATTATCATCGCATTTACCAAATTAATATTAATATCTATTTCATTTTTAAGTCAATGTAGTGTAAGTGTAGACTAATACATAAACTTAAGTGTTTAAAAACGTGAACATGCAGCTGAATTCACAAAATGAAAATGCAGCTGTGTGCAATGATATAGCTAAATATTCAGGTCATGCTATTTAATGCAAATCATAAATCACTATAAGAATATTACAAAGATTTCTTTCAAACTCCTTCAGAACTGCTTGGTTGTTTGTTTTTATAGTGCATTTTGCAAATTGTATACGGGGTGAGCAGGCACTTCATTTTGCAGTTTTTATATACGTAGGCAAATGGCATTTTCGTTTACTACGGAAAAAAACAAGTAGAGAGGCAGTCTTCTTTCATAAATACACAATGCAGAAAAGACACTTTTGTACAGTTCTTAACGATTGTACGAATGTGTTAAAAGTTTTCGTAAGGAAAACCGCAAAATGCTCGTATCTAGCAGTTGCATGAACCCTGGACTTGTTTGTTCAGTGGGAGGAGCCAGTGTGTTTCTAGACTGAAGTTCAACAGTCAGGCCAAATATTTACAGATAGCAGTGAATAACCCAGTGATCCGAATAATAAAAATTCTGCAAATAATTTGATTTCTGCTCTTTTCCCAGCATGACACATCAGTTTCCAGCTCTCTCTACGGAGCAGAAGAAGGAGCTTGCCACAATTGCCCAGCGCATTGTGGCTACAGGAAAAGGCATTTTGGCTGCAGATGAGTCCACAGGTAAGAATGTGTGGTGTATTGCATGGGATAACAAGATAACAATAAGCAATGAAAATGCCTCAGTGTTATCTTATTGTTACCTCTATCAGCTTTATGGTTGTAGTAATAATGAATTGTATTTTTAAAGATGTCATGGTAAGCTGCATTCCAGATGTTCTTAAATGTGTGCTTCCTATTCTAGGCACCATGGCAAAGCGCTTTCAGAAGATAAATGTGGAGAACATTGAAGAGAACCGTCGCAGCTATCGTGACATCCTCTTCTCTGTAGACAATTCGGTCTCTGAATATATTGGTGGCGTCATCTTCTTCCATGAAACACTGTACCAGAAATCAGACCAGGGAGTTCTGTTTCCAAAAGTCATCAAGGACAAGGGCATCGTAGTTGGTATCAAGGTGAGGTTTCGGTGCACTCCAAACAATTTTTAGACTTTTTAACTTAATATAAATGTGATTATGCATTTATTTGCTTGATATAGCCCTATAGAAGACCAAAGGACTGCTCTTTTTCTGTGTACATGCACAAGGTCCTTCTACCAGTTTTGACATGTAATATGATTAAAAAAAAAAAAAGTATTAATTGTGCTTTTATGTCTGAAGGTGGACAAAGGCACAGCAGGACTGGCCGGTACAGATGGAGAGACAACCACACAAGGTAAATTTTTAACTCAAATATATCTTAAAGTGATAGTTCAGCCCAAAAATGAAAATTCTGTCATTAATTACTCACTCTCATGTCGTTCCAAACCTGACTTGCTTTCGTCTTTGGAACACAATTTAAGATATTTTAGATGGAATCCAAGAGCTTTCTGACCCTGCATGGACAGCAAGGATTCTACCACATTTGAGGTCCAGAAAGGTACCAAGAATATCGACAAAACAGTCCATGTGACATTAGTGGTTCAACCGTATTTTTATGAAGCTACAAGAATACTTTTTGTGCACAAAAAAACCCTAAAATAACAACTCTATTCAACAATTCTTCTCCTCCGCATCACCCTAGCGCCATGTTGGAGGGTACTTTATTTTAGTCTTTTATTTTAGTTTTAATATTACTGTTATAGGTATTTTTGAGCAACAAAAAGTATTCTTGTAGCTTCATAAAATTTCGACAGAACCACTGATGTCACATAGACTATTGTCGATGTTCTTGGTACCTTCTGGAATTTTATAAAAAATATCTTAATTTGTGTCCTGAAGACAAATAAAAGTCTTGCAGGTTTGGAATGACATGAGGGTGAGTAATTAATGACAGAATGTTTTTTTATTTTTGGGTGAACTATCCCTTTAACATGACAGCAATCTATCCTGTCTTGTATACATTTTAAAAGAAGCTATTTTTGCCTAATCCATTTTACTTAGGATTGGACGGTCTGTCTGAACGCTGTGCCCAGTACAAGAAGGATGGTTGTGACTTTGCCAAGTGGCGTTGTGTGCTTAAGATCTCCGACAGCTGCCCCTCTTCTCTTGCAATTGCTGAAAATGCCAATGTTCTTGCCAGATATGCCAGCATTTGTCAACAGGTATGTCTTGGTTCATGCCACCCTATTAACTGTCTATAAACAGCCTTTCACATGACTCTAAACAGCTAATAGCATGCCAGTTATTATTTGTTTTCCTTCACATACTGTCTACAAGTTTTTGTTTTTTTTTCTCATTAACTCTTCTTCATTCCTGTAGAATGGCCTGGTGCCTATTGTAGAGCCTGAGATCCTCCCAGATGGCGATCATGATCTGCAACGATGCCAGTATGCGACTGAGAAGGTAAGCTTCCTCCAGAATAACCAATAAAGCAAAGCCAAACTATCCATCAAAAATAACTCCAAACTAATTGCATCCAAAGGTCCTGGCAGCTGTGTACAAAGCTCTCTCTGACCACCATGTGTATCTGGAGGGAACTCTGCTTAAACCAAACATGGTCACCGCTGGACACTCCTGTACCAAGAAGTACACCCCTCAGGAGGTTGCCATGGCAACAGTTACTGCTCTCAGACGCACCGTGCCAGCTGCCGTACCGGGTAAGACGTCCTCCGCTGGTCCTCAGAGGACGGTCTCCATTTGAGTGCTCTTCAAACGTTCAACATCTCTGTTCTGATTCTCAGGCATCTGCTTCCTCTCTGGTGGCCAAAGTGAGGAGGAGGCCTCTGTGAATCTGAACGCCATGAACCAGCTTCCTCTGCAAAGACCCTGGAAGCTGAGCTTCTCTTATGGCCGTGCTCTCCAGGCCTCGGCTCTTGCTGCATGGAAGGGACAAGCAGCAAACAGGAAGGCAGCACAGGATGCCTTCATGACACGTGCCAAGGTAATCAATGAAAATATGACTCAAACTTAAAATACTGCATGCTGGCAATCAAGTCACAACAGTAGCAGATTTTTTCAATAGGCCTACAATATTGATTGAGGCTGCATATATTGATAACTTTTGTTTTTTTTTCCCCTTCAGATCAATAGTCTTGCATCAAAAGGTGAATACAAACCCTCAGGTCAGGCTGACCAAGCATCTACACAGTCCCTCTTTACCGCCAGCTATGTCTACTAAACTCAACAAGAAACGACAGCAACTTGTGCTGGACAGTGTAAAATTTTCATGCAAAGAATATTCAAGATGACACAACAACATGTTCATGTGTACACATGTTAATTGTACAAATTATGTGTATTCATGCAGTTCTACCAAAAAATACTCAACTAGACTGAAGATTAGTTTCGGTTTTCATGCATGTGAACCATGCTTTTCATTTTGAAATAAATGTGGAAATGTCTACTTATTAGAGTTGATTTCTTGTGTTAACATTAGGGGTAGAGTTGAGTTTTGTCGACCGATTTGTAGCACCTGTCTTAACTAAGAATTGACTTTATCAAGGTATAAATTTTGAAAGTAATACGCTTTTGTATCTGATATCATCCGTCTGACTGGAGTTACAATAAGGAAGGTTGATGGAAGAGCACCAAAATGTCATGCATGTTTTTCTGTCTTGCTTCATCTTCTGCTGTCCTTCCCCACATATTCTTATTCTGATAGGGACAAGACAAATCATACATGTTACAGGTTGTCAGTTATGGCTTATTAAACGTTCACCGTGTTAGTGCAATCAATCAGAACAGTAAAAGGCAGTATATTTTTTCATAGTGAACAATATGTTGACAAAAATATGACCCTGGACCACAAAACCAATCTTAAGTAGCACGGGTATATTTGTAGCAAGAGCCAACAATACATTGTATGGGTCAAAAAATTTTATGTCAAAAATCATTAGGATATTAAGTAAATATCATGTTCCATGAAGATATTTTGTAAATTTTCTTACCATAAATATATCAAAATTTTTGATTAGTAATATGCATTGCTAAGAACTTCATTTGGACCACTTTAAAGGTGATGTTCTCAACATTTTGATTTTTTTCAAATAGTTATAGTTAAATCTCGACCAAATATTGTCCTATTATAACAAACAATGACCCTTATTGGTTTTGTGGTCCAGGGTCACAAATCTCCTTTTATTATACCTCTGGCCTTGTGCCATATTTAAGAAGTTTGGACACCATGTTTTTGTCCCTCTTTTCCACTGCTGCATGTAAAGCGGTCTGTCCATTATAATCACCCTGGTTCATGTTTGCACCAGCTAAGTACCATGCATCCAAAAGTTGACCATCTTTAGTCTGAACCGCCCTAGATTAGAAAGGACAGCTGAATGCAAATGTCCACAACAGACTGACAAGTTAATGTTGGTTGTGAAAGACTAACTTGATGAGTTCTATGCCAATTTGCACAGGATGTAGACTCACAGTGGCTCCCTCCACCATCAAAATCTTGATCACGTCGAAGTGCCTGCCATATGTAAGGTGTATGTTGTAAACAATAAATTACAAATATTCAAACAGGATAATTAAATCTGCTTAAATCACTCACTTGTTTTTTATGGCAAGATGCAGAGGTGTGCATCCAAAGCGGTTTGTCAATTGGCATGTTGCTCCAATAGACAGTAGATACTTAACCATATCAGTTCTACCCTTTTCACAAGCTCTATGCATGACAGTGTTGCCATCATAATCTCCAGCATTTATATCCATCTGAAGAAAACATAAGGTATTTAAAGCATGGATTAGGAATTATGTAACCGGCCACATGAAAGAGAAAAACAGTCAAATGCATTTCACATATATCCATTATCATTCATACCATGACAAGAATCTCCTGCAAAGACAGTAAGTCGTTGTTGTCTATGCATCTGCAGGCAAAGGAGGGCAGCAACAAGGCCACAGTTGAATTGATGTCCTGGGTAAAAATGTCACACTTGAAGTTGAAACGAAAATTAAAAAACATAAAATACAGGATGCCAAACTTTCAAGCTTACTTCAAAGGTCTTGTATTTGAGCCAGCTGAGACTGAGCACCTCACCCACGATGCGGAGGAACTGTCGGTCACGTGTTTTAGCACCCAGTTTCGTTAATGGGAGGAACAACGGGTCGTATTGTTCCTCTCGTTTCTCCTTTGTCTCATCTATTAATGTATAGTTTTACGTCAAGGGTTAAATATATATAAAAAAAAATACGGCATCAAAAAAACAGCATCGTGACTTTTTAATAGATTCTAACTATAGGCTATTTTATGAACAAAATGCTCCTATATAGTTGCAAACAAAATTATTCAACCCCATTGACCTGCAAGATATTTTGCTGCAGAGAACAATTTTTTGTGAAAACAATTCAACAAAGGCATCAGTACACTATTAGAGAAAATTTATTAATATACATTTGAGTAATTCTGAAAATGTAAGTTGATGAACAATGAAAAAAATCTAATTGGCTCTAAACGTTCATGTTCAAAATTATTCAACCCTGTAAAAGTCACATTTGGTGCAGAGTCTTTTAAACTTTAAAACCACTAATAAACGCTGCTTGGAAGTGCTTAGAAGCTTCTGTCACCTCTACTGAAATCTTGGCCCATTCCTCACCTGAAAAAGCTTTCAGATCACTGATAATCTTTGGTTTTCACTTTGCCACTGCTTTCTTCAAATTCAACCAAATATTTTCAATGAGAATTAAATCTGGAGACTGAACAGGCCACTCAAGAACATTCTATGACTGATCCCTGAACCAAGTGTAAGTAGATTTGGATGTATATTTTGGGATGATTGTCCTGCAGGAAAGTCCATTGATCATTAGCGTCAGTCTTTGCACCAAAGGTATCACAGTTCTTGGCCTGATACTTCAAGTCAAGATTTTTTCCTTCCTGCAACAGTAAAACAGCCTTGTAACAGGATAGTTCACCTCATTGTTTAATGATGGGGTTGGTGTTCTTCTGCTCATTAGTTTTGCTTTTTTTTTTTTCACTAGACATAATGCTGATCCTTAGGTCCAAAAAGTTCCAGTTTGGACACATCAGTCCATAAAACATTCTTCCTGAACTCCACGGGACTACCCAAATGAATCTGAACATATTCAAGTCAGAGTTAAATGTTCTTCTGGGTCAAGAGTGGCATTTGACAAGATGCCCCAAACATGAAATCTTTTTCTAGTATTTCTTCTCTATAGCTTTTGTGAGAGCTGTGTTGACTTTGTCATTTTAGCTACTCAAACTTCAGCACATGCAACTGTATGTATGTGTAACAGCTCAAGCTAATTCTGTTTTCCAATAAAGTTTGTAAAGGTTTAAGTTTGTTTTAAGACAATTTTGTTGCCCACCATACAATAACAAACAACAATGTTGAATAGGGGTTGAATAATTACGCCTTTTTTTTTAAACCCTAGAACTAAAACACATTACATTATATACTGACATTAACACTAATAAGCCAGTAATCTGTTATAGATGTGAAGTCCCGGATCTTTAGAAAAGCTTGTAAAGTAACTTACAGTGTCGAATAATTTCCATTGCAACGGTATGTTGGTCATATATGTTAAATGGTGATAAATTTTTACTTACAGTACATTTTTTGAAGATATATCTATCTCGTTAAGCAACGCCGAAGTGAAATGACCGTTCAAACTTCCCTCAAAGTTCCCGCTCCTGTGCGGACACGCGCGCGTTTATTTGCGCATGCGCAGGCAGTCACTTCAAGAAACAAATGGCGGCGAAGAAATGTTTCCACATTTTCAGGTGTTTTTGCAACGTTTTGAAACGTTTTGTTTTGAAAAATATTAAGGTGAGTTGTTGTGCCTTTTTCAGAATTCCCATTACTTTGTATTTATGTATTTGTTTGTTTGCCTGATATTTTTATTATATAGATTTTTTTCCTATATGTTTATTATTTATTATCCTTATTTAGGTTAAAATTGAGTTTTCTTTTCTCTGGCTGTTATCTTTGTTCTATATTCTATATCTATTCTATAAATCTTTTTTTTTTTTTGATATTCTGTTATATTGTATTTAATTCATTGGTAGATTAATAAAGGGGGGAAAATGCTGCATATTATCGTTAGTTTTGGAGCATGTTATTTAAATGGTCAGGTTAGTTATATGACAATATACCTGCAAAACCACAAAGCTTCTATACTATATTCTATATTACTATACTCACTACAGTTTCTCATAAGTAATAAGTAACAGCAGTACTTCACGTTCACTTAAATGAACTTGTAAAAAGTCTTCATTTTCTCCACTGGGTGTTAAACGGTATTTTTCAAGCAGACAATGACAATACATAATCAAATCAATCTTTATTGGCAATTGGACATGAACAACCCATCTACCCTACCAAAATACACATGCATGCGCAGTTTCTAAGCAAGTCTTTCCACAATTACAGTTAAACACATACTTGGAGAATCATTTCCAACAGGAACGGATGTTTGTGTACTTTAAGGTGAAACTAAAAGACCAGAGGGCCTTTCAAAGATCCCACTCATTGGTTACCTGCTGTTGATCCTGTGAAACCTGAGACTTTCTAGGGATGTGTGCATGGGGAACATTATCAAAACGTACTTTAAACAGTTTTCTGCTTTGAAAATTGTGCTCAAAACCACTCTATACACATTACTTACAATGAATTTGGAAATTCTAATAATGTAAAACTAGCCTATATATATGAAAGATCCATATTAATCCATTTTGCAGCAGAAGAAAACTCACAGAAGACATTTACATCACAAAATGAGGGTATCAAGGCTGGATAATTACAAATTTATACGATGGAGGACAAAAAAACAAAACTCCAGTCTATGTAATAAAACTGTGAGATTGGAATCTACCCTGAGATCCAAAGCAACAAAAACTTTAAGTTTGCTATTGAAACCTTCAGTCACAAAACAGCACTAAATGCAGTATGAAGTTATTAATTACAACTTATGATATTGTTTTATATAACACAATGTAGTATTAGTTTTAAAAAAATGCTCCAAATTTAGGCATATCCATCAAAAATCAGTCTTGCATACTTGTCCTAAAAAGGACTTTGGTCATACACAGAATGTTTTATTTGATGAATGTTGATGATATAAGAAGTCCACAATAAGTCAGTATAGTGTTTACTATCAAAGTGTAAACTAAGTGTAACTAACACCAGCCTGACACCAAAGAACCATGTCTTTCTAAATCTGTACATCCACAGAGTTGGGATAAAGAGCAGTATTGCTATAAATGCTACAACTTTTTTTAACATGTTGCCTCAAACTGAGGATGTCAGTTTTAAAAAAAAAACAAAAACAAAAAAAAACTTAACACAAATGCGTGTTGTCGCAGATTTCACAGGTGCAAAAGCAAGGCATCAGAGTGTTCTCTACAACTACCTACTCACAATCTATCTAAAAATAATGACCTAAATGGGTGCCCTTGTTCAAAAAACCAACAATGAATAATTCATTTTGTTAACACACTACAAGGCAGAAGTTCCTTTGAGATTGATATGGAGTCGTGTTGGTTTGTTTTACACTACAGAAAAGAAACCAGTTAAATAAATGCCAAACTATCAACCCTTTTAAAAACATTAACAAAAAAAATCCCTCATCACAATAGTCCGTTTAGCGCAGGACGACTCCATTGTGATTTTTCTACCATCAGTTCAGTGAAGGTCTTGTAGGCCGGTTGAGGGCGAAGACATACTGTTGATGAGATTCACTTGCATGGAACAAGGGCTGAAGGATTGGACGCCCTTTGACAAATGGTGTCAATGTGAGATTCGCCCAGCCTACAATGGCGCCACAACTTAACGTCCCAAAACTTTTGTGGAGCTCCCATCACATAATGTAAACCTTCTCAGCCTGGGAAAAGTTGAAAACCTCTTTGGTCCTGGGGCATACCACCTTGTCATCTTGACGAATGGACAAGAGAGACTGAAAACCAGAAGCAAGGGAATGTTAATCACTACATATACACAGGAAATATATAGCATTTCAAATGACGTTCACTGGTGGTAGTATACAGTTGAAGTCAAAAGTTTACATAATCTGCAGAATGTTAATTGTTTTACCAAAATAAGATGGACCGTACAAAATGTGTTTTTTTATTTAGTACTGGCCTAAATAAGATATTTTACATAAAGGATGTTTACATACAGTCAACAAAAATAATAGTTGAATTTATAAAAATGATCCCGTTCAAATGTTTACATACACTTGTTTGTTTAATACTATGTTGTTACCTGAATGATCCACAGCTGTGTTTTTTTGTTTAGTGATAGTTGTTCACAAGTCTCTTGTTTGTCTTGAACTGTTAAACTGCCTGCTGTTCTTCAGAAAAGTCATTCAGGTCCCACAAATTCTTTGGTTTTTCAGCATTTTTGTGTATTTGAACCCTTTCCAACAATGACTGTATGATTTTGAGATCCATCTTTTCACACTCAGGACAACTGAAGGACTCATATGCAACTATTACAGAAGGTTCAAACGCTCACTGATGCTTCAGAAGGAAACACAATGCATTAAGCGCCAGGGGGTGAACACTTTTGAACAGAATAAAGATGTGTACATTTTTCTTATTTTGCTTAAATATATTTTCTTATGTAGTACTGCCTTTCAAAAGCTACTTACATGTTTCCCACAAGACAAAATGAGTTAAATTTACCCTGATTTTAAAATTCAAAAAGTTTTCACCCCTGGGTCTGAAGCATCAGTGAATGTTTGAACCTTCTGTATACGAGTCCCTCAGTTGTCCTCAGTATGAAAAGATGGATCTCAAAATCATACAGTCATAGCTAAAAAAAAAAAAAAAAGGTTCAAATACACAAAAATGCTGGAAAACCAAAGAATTTGTGGGAAGTTTAAAGGAGAAGTTCACTTCCTTTTCTCTCCATATAATGGACTTCTATGGTGCCCCGAGTTTGAACTTCCAAAATACAGTTTAAATGCAGCTTCAAACGATCCCAAATGCGGTTGTAACCGATCCCAGCCGAGGAAGAAGGGTCTTATCTAATGAAACGACCTGTTATTTTCATTTTTAAAAATAAAATTTAAATACATTTTAACCTCAAAAGCTCATCTTGTCTTGCTCTGCCTGAACTCTGCGTATTCTGGTTCAAGACAGTTAGGGTATGTCAAAAAACTCCAATCGTATTTTCTCCCTCAACTTCAAAAATAATTTCAAAATCATCCTACATCACTGCAGAAGTAC
>JAHKKF010470219.1:0-41842 GCA_019740295.1 Labeo calbasu | reverse complement strand
GAAACATCATCCAAGACCCTTCTCACCCCGGACACAACCTGTTTGCACTTCTCCCCTCAGGCAGACGCTACAGATCTCAGAGCACTAGAACATCTAGGCATAAAAAGAGCTTTTTCCCAAATGCCATCTCAGATAAAACGTGAATCATTACCTGGGTTCTACAATTCATTTCTGTATTTCTTTCTCCATTTCTAATTATTGTCTCTTTCTGTAGTATTATTATGTAAATACACATGCACATCTCTGATTTATACAGCTGTATATAGAGTAGATAATGCAAAAATCTGTACATAAATCTTCTGTTCCAGATTCATACACACTGTTATTTATTTTAAGTTTTTATTTTATTTAAATGTTTTCTCTGTTCTCATGTCAGATATGTATGTATGTATGTATATATGTATGCATGTATGTACCAGGAGCACCTTAAAAAACCACAACAAATTCCTTGTGTGTTTGCGCACACTTGGCGAATAAAGCTAATTCTGATTAAACATTTAGGCTGGAACATATGGACTTTTTTTTTCGCAACTGACTTTTTTCCTAATAATTATGAGATACAAACTCGCAATTGCGAGTTATAAAGTCCAGTTATGAGGAGAAAACAAGACTGGTATGTTTTGAGAATTGCGAGTTTATATCAAAATTCTGACTTCATTTCTCAGAACTGCGACTTTATATCTTGGAATTCTGACTTTATAACTCGCAATTGTGAGTTTATATCTCACAGTTCTGAGAAAAAAAGTCAGAATTGCGAGTTTGTGTCACGCAACTCTGAAAAAAAAAAAGTCAGAATTGTGAGTTGCAATAAGCTTTTTAAAAAAAAAAAAATCAGTGGCGGAAACGGGCTTCCATAGGAACAGCCTAAGGTGAACTATGAAAAAAAGAAGATATTTGAGAAACATCTCAGTATTATTACTGTCCCTTAAATGTTTTCATTTTTTTATTTTTTAATGAAATGATACTCTAAATAAGAAACTAAATCTGCCAGCAGGTGGCGGTAAATGTCTTTATGAGTCATTAATTTATTCATTCATTCGATTCATTCAAAGGGCTGATTCATTCAGGATTGAAGTAAATGGCTCTCTTTATGAACGAGCTTTTGAATTATTGATTCACGGGATTCGTTCAAAACGCTCATTCATTTAGAAACTAAACACTGCTGTGTTGCTTGGAGAGGCACAACAACTCTGCTATGGCTTCAAAGTAATATGTTCTTTGCAAAACTGAACACAAACACATATAATATAAATATATATATTAAAATATAACACGTTATCAACTTCTTATTTACTTAACTATTGTATAAAATCACATTTAAGCTTGTGATAGATCAAGACATAATCAGAACTGGTGTCATATTGCTCTTGCTGCCTGTGTGATATGTGATGTATATAAAACACATACAGGGGCATTTTTTTGCACAATTTTAGGGCATAACTGCATTTGTGGAGTTATTGCCCTGCATCATATTTGTCAGCAGTCAACTATATGAAATCTAAGATGATATACAGATCTTGGGGTGGGGCCAGTGTGTTAAAATATTTTAATTGTGTTATTTTTTCATAACTAATCAAGTTAACGTGTTAAACTGACAGCCCTAGTTAAAATATTAGATTTTAATATACCAAGTCATTGTCAAAAGCACAAAGAAGCCTTATTATATTGTAATTCACATCTTTTATTACAAAAAAATGACAATCATTTTGATTAAAAAGGTACAAAGGTATTTTTGTTGAAGAACAATACTTGTTTTCAGTGTTTTAAACACAAAACGCAAGGCACTTTATAGTTGCTGGTGTAGGAACAAACTATTATCCATACAGACATGAGCAAAAGCAAGTAACATAAGACAAACTATAAAGAGAAGGCAACAGAACACATGCTGGTTCTATGTTGGTTTATGCAACAGGGACACCAAGTTATTCAAAAAAAGAAGAAAAAAACATTTCTCAGCTTTGAAGAGGAGATTATCCATAGTGTACAAGTTTTTGTTCTGGTCCCTTTCTCTCCCACAGTTGTTTTATGCAAAATGCTGTCAAACAACACTGTTTCTCTACAAACATAATATGAGCTACATAACATTTGTGTGATTCTGATTCTTAACTCACTGCACATAAAAGAACTGTTTTTTACAACAAACCCCTGAAACAAAAATTATATCTACTCATTTTGCATTTATGTATCAGTTACATATACAACACAGAAAAATTTATAAGAAAGGTGCTTTACTGATATCAGCATGCTGTGCCCCAAAAATAGTGAATTTGTATTGTAATGATTACGGTCACTAACAAACATAAACAACACAAGTTTCAGTCACTGTTCTTCTGTCTGACGCAATATCAATTCATAACCTGTATGATAATACAGTATTAGATGACAGCTGACACATTATAAATGATATCTAATCACCCGACTGAAGCTATGTATCAGATCTTATTCTCATATCAGCTGGTTGTTTTTACAGAAGACTTTGAAAAAGGTACAGGATGTTTGCAGCAATTCCTTAAACTGTGATTGTTTAACCTGACTGTATAGCTCATTATTAAGAGATGTTATTATAGCGACTATAATATTTTTGGTATTCATGAGATGACAGGCCTCGTCTTGGTGGAGGTCATGGTCTGATATTTGAAGGCTACTTTGGTCTGTTTGCATAAATATTTTTATTGGTAAAAGCTGTGAACTAAGATTTAGTAAGTAGCAGATCAGGATGGGTTTTGCAATTCCAAAAGTGCACCGACCGCACCAAAATAACCCTGAAAAACACAAATAAAGTGACTGTGAGTGGTTTGATTAGATATTGTATTATAAAGCTATTGTAATGACTCACACACACCTCATGTCGAAGGAACAGGGCTTTGAGTTGTCCTTTGCTCCAGTAGTCCAAAGCGTAAGCGAGCAGCTTCATGGATAATGTGTTCACTCGCAGAAAGTTTCCAACAAATACCACTCTTTCAATGTTCTAAATGGAAGAAACTCATAATAAGCATTGATTCTGAAAACGTCATTCCTTTAAGAGGAGTTTCCCAGGAGCTGAATGGCACCTGGTCTCTCATAGCCCTGTACAATGCTGCTTGATCCAGATTCCACAAGGCAGCACCGTAAAGAGGCTGACAGACAAGGGCAAAGACAACATAATGGTGATTTATAGTGTGGATGTGCACGTGTACCTCGTTAAGTGCACACATTCGCGTGATTGAGCCGATGTTGTTTGTGATGGTGACTAGTGTTGCTCTAGCCAGATCCTCCTTGGAGACTGAGTCTCTTTTCTCCTTGCACATCATGTTCCCAAAGCTACAAAAGAAAATACACACACATATTGATTAAATTGATTAACGCCTGTTATCAGCAATTATAAGCAAGTTGTTTAATCCCAGTCACGTCATTGTTTAGATGTGAAAAAAAGCCTAAATTAATTATTTTTTATCATACAAAGACATTGTATATCTTGACAAGACTTGGATTAAACCACTCGATTGATATGGATTCATTTAAAAACATTGAAAACATTAAACACAGTTGAGGTTGAAAGTTCACATACACCTTGCAGAATCTGCAAAATGTTAATTATTTTACCTAAGTAAGAGGGATCATACAAAATGCATGTCATTTTTCATTTAGCACTGACCTGAATAAGATATTTTGCATAAAAGACATTTACATGTAGTCCACAAGAGAAAATAATAGTTTAATTTATAAAAAATACCCTGTTAAAAAGTTACATGCTCATATGCAACTATTACAGAATGTTCAAACGCTCACTGATGCTCCAGAAGGAAACACGGTGCATTAAGAGCTGGCGGGTGAAAACTTTTTAAATTTGAAGATATTTTGTCTTCTGGAAAACATGTAAGTGTCTTCTGCAGCTTCTGTAGGGCAATACTAAATGGACAAAATTATGATATTTAGGCAAAATAAGAAAAATGTATACATCTTCAAAAGTTCTGTTCAAAAGTTTACACCCCTGGCTCTTATCTGCTTTTCCTTCTGGAGCATCTGCGAGCATTTGAACCTACTGTAATAGTGAACAGCGGGCAGTTTAACTGTTCAGGACAAACAAGGGACTCATGAACAACTATCACTAAACTAATTAAAAAAATAAAAAAACACAGCTGTGGATCATTCAGGTAACAACACAGTATTAAGAATTAAGTGTATGTAAACTTTTGTGGACTATATGTAAACGTCTTTTATGTGAAATATCTTTTTCAGGTCAGTAGTAAATAAAAAACAACATGCATTTTGTATGATCTCTCTTATTTGGTAAAATAATTAACATTTTGCAGATTCTGCAAGGTGTATGTAAACTTTTGACCTCAACTTTATATGCCTGTACCTGGAGGCAACAGCCCATCCTGGCAACCCAAATCGCTCATAGTCGCCACCATAGATGTCCCTGACTAGTTTATCTACACGTGTACTTTCCCCTTCTGTGGCCATTGCCAATGCCTCCTCAAAGGTGGAGCATCCAGTCAACAGGCAGCACAGCCCAAGGAATGTACCACCACCAAGACTGAAGGAGAGATACAGAACAGATTCCCATGGATTTACAGTAAAATGCTCATTTATTTTGTAAAACTGTTTAATGCAATATTATTAAGTCATGACCAACCTGGTTCCAGTAACACGCTTGTAGTTGTCTTTGGAATATACAGCTAGTATGCTGACACCAGAGCCAATGTTGACGAGCAGCAGAGGGTAGGGGTTCTCCAGGTTGTAAGCCTTCTGCTCGCAACGCTCAGGGTCTGTTGGGTGCTCAAAATAGTAGCATTCAGGTGGACCACTTGAAACCACTGAGTCAATATACAGAACCCCCTTTATTAGACAATCAAGCTCATCCAGCTTCAACAGCTTCAGATTGGCCATCTAAGAGAGGAAAGTCACAATGAAGAAACAAACTAATCTATATCTTGGACAGCCTGAGGCCACCATTTCATTTTTGGGTTATTTATTCCTTTAAACAGATCACATAAAATGTGAGCTTGGACACACCGTAAGGAAGTCATCCTCATATTTAAATGCACCACCTCCAGTGGCACAAAGGGTGGTGTGTAGACTAGAAAAGTGCTTGTCTCTGCCCATCTGCAGGAAGGCAGGCAGCTCGTGCGTTGGAAAGCGAATGAAGTGCAGGTTGCCCTTGCGGCCCCAAAGGGTGAGGTCAGAGAGCTCCAGGTGAACATCTCGTATACCTGTTTTGCCATAGGCGGTGTGTGAAGTGAGGTAACGACGGATGCTTTTCAGACTCTCCACCTCTTCCTGTTCTTCTTCTGCTGTAATGTCTTTGGGCTCAAAGTAGACCAGCTTCACCAGTGTGCCACCAATGTCCATGCCAAACCATGGGAAAGCTGGGGACCAATAATAGGTAAGTGACTTAAATACCTTGTGCATTTTCTAAACATTTTCTGTGGGTAAATAAGAATGAAGCTCACTTCACTTTTGCATGGAAAAAATATCATTTAACTATATGAGCTGTTTTATTTTTTTGTTCATTTTCATTGAGGTTGGCACATTTTCAGCCCTGAAACATTTCTAAATACTTAAAATCATTATTTGTGACCCTTGACCACAAAGGATCAATTTTTTTGAAGTAGAGATTTATACATCAAATGAAAACTGAATAAATAAGTATGAATATAATAATGCTATACTGAATATAACGATATAATAATGCTATACCATACGTTAATATATGAACTGTCTTACGTTTAACATGTCAACACTACATTAAAATTGAAAAAATGTGTCACGTTTAAATATTACATTTTTTGGTTATTAAATGTTTAAATGATCATATGTTACTACCATTTTATTACAGCACTGGATCCCCTTCCGATATATGATTCCTTAAGAAAACCTTAAGGACCATTTGCTCATTAAATTCATAATTTGTATATTAGATTATAATGCTACATCATTTGTAAATATATGAATTTTATTACGTTTAATCTAACTGTTATCTATCGTCTAAACATAACATTTAATTTCAGGATTAGCGTATGTTATGTTTTCGTCTATTAACAGGAACCCCAATTTACATTTTTCCTAATAGTAATATGATGCCAACCGTGAGCGCACAAAATTGACAAACACGGCTGTAAAATGTATGACTACTACTCTTATTTATTTATTTATATATATTTGACATTTTATCACTACGATTTCACTGTGGCATCAGCTCCGTTAACCCTGTTATCTAGCGCCATAACAAGATGGTTAACCTACGCGGCCTGTTCTTTTTCAGCGAATCGAGCCTCAGCATCGCCGGCGTCGATTTTGACATCCGCTGCTCTTGGAGTACACTGCCGCCGGCCGCTGCGCTGTCTGCACCCGGTGTAGCAATTATGCTACATGACGTTTCCGTCTTTGATCGGGGCAGCTTGAATGCTGTCGGTTCATCCTCTTGCTCCTCCGCACATCCCTCGCCGTCACAGTAGAAGCCGTTCAGTTCCATTATGCCTTTTACCAAAAATCTCTACATCGATTGTTGCGCAGAAAAATCACAGTTAACAAATATAAACGCATTGCCGGTATTTCATATTGTCATTTACGTCTCCATAGAAAATGTTTACGTCTCTGTGTTTACAACACAAGCACAGTTACTCGAATCACCAATGAATGCTCTTCTCCCCTCAACTGAAATCGCATCGAGCCAATCAGGATCTCATTTCGGTTCATCCATTCCCTCATTGGCAAGCACGTTGTCTTCTTCAACAGCAGATGGCGCGCTTTACTTAACAACACTACAAGCATTTGGTTCACAACTTTCACCGCCTTTTATGCTCTGACTGACCAGAAAGATTGAAGGTAGGACGTTTTATTTCAGAAACAGTTCTGGAAATCATTAGGACTGTGCATGATTAAGACCAGCACACAAAAAGCAAAACAGCAAAATAGCGTAAGTATAAATATTTCCCTGAAACACAGTATCTAGCAGACATACAGGCCCAGATAAAATAGTTAAAAGATCAGAAGTAACACTAACACATACAGTGCATTTAAAATCAGGTTCAATCATTTCATCAAAAAGTGTGAATAAAGTGCAGTTGCTGATTAATAATGACATGAATTACATTTAAAGTGTACACGTAATTCATTCAGAGTCATTCACAATGTTTACTTACAATAGAGGGTTTTCACAACGTCATCAATCAGCCATATTGGCGACACTGTATATAAACAATGTCACTGAACCGAACGAAACTCGCACATTTTGCTGATTATTGCTGCTGAAAATGGTCAGTTATTGTCATGTTTTAGAGTGTAGTAATCGGTCAGACTGGGAAAAACATTTGGAGTACTACAGACTGCCAAAAGTTTTAACAAAAGGAGAAGAGTGCAAAAAACTATCTGAGGAACAAAAGGCATTTGTGGTTGCCCAAACAAAACCAGGATTTCCAGGTCAAGAATCTTGACAACTTTCATGTTTGTTCTTATCTTTCCCAGTCAGGTAGGTAAAATATAAGGCTAATATCTTAATTAATACTGCTCTATGTGTCTTTACCACCTATTAATTTTAGTTTGTCAATATATTGCACCCTTTCCTGCTTTCTATGTCCTTCTCTACATGATTTACCAATTTCCACAGATTTTTTCCAGACGTTTTTTCCCCTGGTTTAGACAGTATAAATCGGCAAAACAACATTTTCAGTAGTACCTTAACTGTGCAATCTGCGCATGCTGTTGTTTACAAGTAAGTGCAAACCCTCTATAAGTTGCAGTTTACCCAAAAACAGATAATGTGATGCTAATAGCATGAATCTTATGTTATTTCTGGAGCTTAAACGATAGGGCAATGCCGCTAGCAACCCCAAAGTACATAAGTTTGAATTTCTTAAAAAATATACCTGGAATACAGTGTAAGATAAAAGAGTCAAAAATGAAATTGATCTTTTCACCTACATATCAGAGTACTACTGTTGTGCCCTGGACATTGAGACTTCTGCAGAAAACACTTGTTGTCAGCAATATAAACAATATAATCTTTCACACATGGGGCACTTGGTTATCACTGTATTTATCATTGCATTCTATCTTAATAGTTACTCCACTATAGGTACCTCTCACAGCAGACATTAGGAGAATGCATTTGATTTTGTCAAAAGTGAACAGCGTCCTGTGTGTGCATGCACACTTTGAAACTAATATGGGATGGTGATGGAGAGTTCACTGAAGCATCTGTGAATGAAGCTTCATGAGAAACAAGATAAGTTTGAGAACAAACACTCCTGCGAGTCTTCTGTGAGGGGGCTAACGGAGAAGGTTGGAGCAATTGTCCAGTCCATGTAATATGTTCCAAATGATTTTTTCATAAACGTCCGATAGTTTATGCAGCAGCTCCTTATATTCATGATCTGTCAAACACAGGATGTTTTCTTCCAACCTTTCACAACTCACAATACATCAAATTGTTGAACGTTGTAATGCAGGGGTGTCCAAACTCGTTCCTGGTGGGCTGCTGTCCTGCAGAGTTTAGCTCTAACCCCAATTAAACCTGAACCATCTAATCAAGGTCTTACTAGGCATACTTGAAACTTCCAAGCAGGTGTGTTGAGGCAAGTTGGAGCTAAACTCTGTAGGACAGAGTCTGGACACCCCTGTTGTAATGCCTGTCAAGCTGGGTTCTCCAATTTACTTTAAAGCTCTATGACACCTTTTAGCAGTGAAACTGATTTCAAAGGTGCAACGGCAGTCAAATTCAATATCGGCACTAGCATACAAGGCATATATATGTAAGGCACATGGCAAACCATGATTACATATAGGCCTATATGCACACGTGAAAATAAATACACAAGGATAAAACTAGTTTGGTGAAAAAAGTTTGGCGAAAGTTGTAGGACATAACTAAAATCTCAGTCTGTTCCTCACAGCAAGTTATCAAATGATTATAGAAGACTTGGTATATAGCACAAATATGGTACGTTTTGTCCTTTTGTGAGATTGAAAGCACCTGTTACTATCCACTGTTTTCTATGGGAAAGAGCAGCTCGGAAATTTTGCTTAGTCCCTTTGTCTTTGACTGAAAAAGAAAAATCATAGGGGTTTCATCATGCAACATGAGAGTGAGTACATGTTTAGATTTTTTCATTTGTGGGTGAACTTCCAGGCCAAGAACATAGCAGACAGACCAATCCCTGTAGCAGCAATAAGGTGGAAGTTGTTTATCCTGAATAACTCTTGGCGCCCCTCTCCTCTCTGCTCTGGCCTAGCAGCATTGGATTCGTCCTCTCGAACGTTGATGGTGGTTGACTTTGTACTTTCATGCTCGGGTGGCTCAAGGAGATGAACTGCGCTTTCTGTGCCAGCATAGTTCATATGCTGGTCCTCAGAGCTGACTCTATGTTGCAGGATGCTTGGTGGCTGACCATTCATATTTTCAGCAGATGGCTCTTCAGCAAACCGAATTACATTGATCTGTGTATGACTTTCACAGAAAGATTCATAGTGGTCCTCCTCAGGCTGGTTAGAGGCTGAAAGAGCAGCAGCGAATGGAGGGTCTTGAAAAGACTGAGTAGCAGAATCAAGCGAAGCGGAGGTCTGCTCTGCAGGACTAGTAGACTGTCCAGGTTCTGTGGAAGGCACTATTGCCCTGCTGATCTCCAACTCACCTGAAACCACTGAGCAAGGCTCCTCTTGCAAGGGAGAAATATTCTCTGCTCTGTTCTGCTGCAGTTCTTGATGTTGAAGTTCACCAGGCTTGCTGAAATATTCCGGTTCGACAGAAGAGGGAGAGTGCGTAACCACCTCAGCAGGTGCAGAAGATGTTGCCTGAGCTGTTCTGGTAGAATTTGTTGAAGCATCCAAAACTGGCAATTCAACAGTGTTGTTCCTTTGAATGACCTGCAGAGAAAACAGAAGATTAAGCCACAGATTAACCATTGGAAAAACTTGAATTGACCAGAACCTTTTAATAACAAACTTGCTATGCCACAGTTTAGCATAAGAACAAAAGTAAAGTGCCTCGAGTTGAGCATTACCTCATTTGCAGTTGGGTCAGAGATCTCTTCCGGCTCCTGGAACGTCCTTTCCAGTCTCAATGGGGGATTGGTGTCTTGGACAGGGAGTTTCTCAGAAGTGTCAATATCTTTGCCGACTGCTTTCGGCATTTCAGTCTTCTTTGACTTCGGTGAAGTCTGGGAGGTGGTGTAAGGCTTTTGGCTCTGAGAAGTGCAAATGTCTGAGGAGGATGCTTGAGCACTTGAAGTGGAGAGGAAAGCCTCACCAGTTGATGAGGGGACGGTGGTTTGGTCTGTTAAAGTCAAGCCAGCTAAACTATCTAAAGCAGGTGTTTTGTTCTCAGTTGGGACATTTTGCTGAACAGGTAAAGCAGGAGGAGGTTCTTGAGAAGGAGCTACAACAGGAGGTGTGATTTCAGCTTTGGAAACTGGTTCAGGAGAAGGTTCTGGAACTAGAGTAGGAGGTTTCTGCACCTGCTGTCTCTCAGGAGCAGGAGCAGGAGCCGGAGCCGGAGCCGGAGCCGGAGATGGTTCTGGTTCTGGGCCTGCAGTGTTAGAGGGTGCAGTTGAACTTGCTGGAGCTCCCCCTGAGGATGGAGTCAGCAGAGAAGGAGTGGTCACTGGGACTGTATGAATTGTTGCTGTGGTCACGGTTGTTGTGGCACCAGCTGAAGTATAAGAAGGAGCTGGAGTAGGTGCTGGTTTGGGTGTAGGAGCAGCAGGAGCAGCATTTTCTATAGGTTAAACAAGAACAAAAAGGCATTCATAAAATAATGTTTCTCCTTTTCATAATTTGCTTTGAACACAAGCAAGAAAGCTCTTACTTGTGATGCCCCTGATCCTGTCATAAATAGCACTCATCTCATCAGCCAGCTCCTTATATTCACAGTTCCGGAGTGCAGTGATGAACTCATCAGGCCATTTCTCTCGCCTGCGCAGATTGTCCAGAAGTGTCTGCATAGCAGTGAAGTTTCCGGAGGTTTCTCTCTTGGCTTCAACCTCTTCCTGCAAAAGCACATTTAATTAGTAAACAAAAAAAATGATTGACTGAGCCGTTTACTTTTGCATATCCGGTTATAGTTATGATGTTATTTGTAGTTAAATATAATTCAGCTTACCCTGTCACTGAGTGTGAGGCATGGCAGGTTAGGCAAGATCTCTTTCACTTTGACCAATGATGAAAAACGAGCCAAATTCGGCCTGATTGCCTCGTTATAAAATTGCTCCCGTGTAAATGACATCTTTGCACTTGTAAAGAGAATGATAGAAAAAGAATGTTATTCAGTGGCTTATAGTTATTGATCACAAAACACATACTTCAAAATTAATAGTGGTACCTGCTTTAAACAGTGAAACTCAGTAACCTCTTCTTTGTGTCCCTGAATGTAGACTCCAAATCAGACCTATGAAAAGAATTATAGAAAATTATTGTGAAGAGTTTAAAAGTTTATCACTGAAGATCATATGGGTTTTTGAAAAATATATTTTTTGCAGTTCGTAACGTAGCTATTCTTCAATGTCAACTAGGTGCATGATGAAAAAAATAAAAGAAAGAGTCGACTTAATGAGTCGTCATATCTCAAATCTTCTGCCTGTTACCGATATATGTCACTCGGTAACACATTAGCATAATCCACGCCTGCCCGTGAAATACGAACACTCTGACCTGCCAACAAACACTGCCACTCATGTTGAGAAGACGCTGTGTTCTGCGCTGTGAAAGCAAGTTTGTTTTGTTTTCATTGCCAGAAGATGATGATGTGAAGAATCAGCGGTTAAAATAATTTTTTTCCACAATACCACAGCAATACAATTCAAACCTTTGTGTGGTCGTTATTTTACAGAGGACTGCCTCTCTAATCTCGAGTTCAACGCGGTGCTTGTCCATGAAAGATAAGTCTGTACCTTCTTTGTCTGGACCAACAAGCGTCTCTAAATCACAACCTGTAAGTATGATTAAAGGAGAACTCCACTTCTAGAACAACAATTTACAAATAAATTACTCACCCCCTTGTCATCCAAGATGTTCATGTTTTTCTGTCTTCATTCGTAAAGAAATTATGGATTTAAGTTCATCGTCTGTGTACTCCGGCTCAAAAAGGTAGGATATGGCGAAAAAACTCCATCTCATTTTCTCCTACAACCCCAGAATCATCCAACATCATTGTACGTTTTTGTTTGTAAACAGCATTTGACTTTTTACTTCCACTTCCTTAGTCTTTGCACGTTCGCTTTGTAAACACTAGGTCTGTAGTGACCTTTTGACATGTTCCGCAGTACGTAGCGTCGTGGACACGCATCTCAGAGCTAGTGCTAAACGAGCTTTTGTGCTTAAAAAGTATACAAATTTTTATTTTTAGAAAAAAATGAATTGTTTCGCTAGATAAGACCCTTCCTCTGCGGATGGGATCGTTTAGAGCCTTTTGAAGCGGCATTTAAACTGCATTTTGGAAGTTCAAAATTGGGGGAACCATTGAAGTCCATTATATGGAAAAACAAATCCTGAAATGCTTTCATCAAAAACCATAATTTCTTTACAACTGAAGACAGAAAGACATGAACATCTTGGATGACAAGGGGGTAAGCAAATTATTTGTAAATTGTTGTTCTGGAAGTGGAGTTCTTTAATACGTTATGTGTACATTTTCAATTGAGTGTTCAAAATATCCATTTTTTTGTGCTAATATGTAATGAATACCTAGTGGAGCTTTTCCAGGTAAAGCACGATTTTACTTTCTTACTGAAATAGTTCTCATAATTTGTTGTGAATTCACTATTTCCTAAGAATGCGTCTATTAATGTAGACTGTCGTTGTTCTAATTACTTTGTTTAATAATACAGAATGTAGACATATTTTGTTTTACAAACTGTATTGTTTCATCAGTTAGTTACATTAGCACATTGCTAACGCATCCACCGTTATTGTTTTGTGAAGTGTTTACAGATTAGCAGCTAAACTTTTGCTGTGGGCACGATTTGCTTGCATTGTATACTGAAAGACCAATCACAACAGACTTAGCCAGCTGACCAATCAGAGTAGAGAAGGCTTATGGAAGGGAGGGCTTTACAGACCTTAAGCTAAGAACTGCTTTGATGATTCTAATATTAAATGTATATTCTGAGAAAATGACCTTAGATGCATTTAAACCTGTTGTAGGGGATTTCAACACTTATTAGGACACTTTAAAATATCATATGACCTGCTCTTTAAAACTGTGAATTAAATTGTTAGGTAATCAGCTAGGCAGAGTGTAGTCTATTGACAATGCTAGAAATAAGATTGCATCATCTCTCCATCCTGCTTCAGCACTTCTGGATGTGGGAAGCTTTCACACAAAAGTGAAAGTGAAAACTGGTGCATGCATGAGAATTTTAGGGAAATCCTTAAGTTTTAATTTGGCCTTAATAAGAAAATTGATTCAAACAACGTATAAAAAAGAAATGCATTTGATATAACTGATGTCACATAAACGTTTAATTAGATATGGGAAAGGCAAAGCAGATGTTGCATCATTTTTGCAACATTGACTCATCAGTACAGGGCAGGGGTGCTCAACCCTGATCCTGGAGATCGACCTTCCTGCAAAGTTCAGCTCCAACCCTGACCAAACACACCTGAACCAGCTAATTAGGATCTGAAGGACCACTTGATAATTACAGACAGGTGTGTTTGATTAGGGTTGGAACTAAATTCTGCCGGAAGGTAGATCTCCAGGAACAGGGTTGGGCAACCCTGGTACAGGGGATGTCCCTGAATTGGCTTTCATCTTATCCACTTTACATTTTAAAAACATTTGTCTCAACAGTCATTTCAAATGCATGTCTGTTTTTTCAATTGATTCCCATTCTTTCCCAGTCTCTCAGGAGTACTACACTGTTCATCATATATCAGAGCTCTGTCAATTTTTGGTTTGGCTAATGTGCTAATGACTGTATATTGCAACTGTTTGATGTTATTGCTTGTAAGGGTGTGTTAAATGTATTTATATATTATGCAATCATATAATGAGACATAGACACATGATATTATTCACTTAATTAATATGCTAAGCTTCTGAGTACATGTACAGTATATCTGTAAATAATTTTCATTTGTCTTAAACATTTTAATTTGTGAATGAATGAATCAAAGTGTACCCTTGTGGTCTTCTGGGGTGATTACTTAACCTGATTTTGATATCCGCGTATCAACTTGTGCAACATATGAATTCATTTGTCTTCATAATAATTTAAAAATAACCATATTTACAGAATTAGCACATTTAAATAATTCACACTTAAAATGGTCTAAAGTAGGCCTGTTATCTAACAGATAAGTTATACTGACATAGGTGAATACTTAAGTATTTCTGTATGCTAGGGAGTACAAAACTTACGTGAACTGGACATTACCCTGCTGGTTGAAAAATTAATGATCTTCAAAGATCAAAGCAGAAAACTACTGCTGTTCTGCAACCACTGGTACTCTTTCCCTCAAAATGCTCAGTTACACATATATCTGCTGTTCCCAGAAGGAGGGAAATCATGTACAAAACTGTAAGATGCCAAAAGCCAATGGTGAAGCCCTGATTTTCAGTTTTCAGTGACCTATGTCATTTGACCTGTTCAGAAAAAAAAAAAAGAATTGGGGCATAAACTACAATGACACACCTACTCATTATTATTATTATTATTATTACTGTTTTATTTCATCATAGCCAAAAGGAGGACCCAAAAAAACAAAAATTGCTGTGTAGTGGGAACAAATTATCAGAGAATGTGTTTTCAGTCTGAATCCTAGTCTGTTTGCACTTAAACAGCTCAACAATTATAATCTGTTGTCAGACTCAATGACTGCTCATCTAAACGAAGGCACTAGCAGGTTAATCCATAGTTCACGTCCTTTAAAGGTCAAACATTAAATATCTTAACTGGCACAGAGTTATTATCTGTCATCTTGAATGATAAGAGACATAAGGGTCCATTCACCCTCCTAAGCCACACTAAACTAGACAGGTAGGCAGGTGCTGTCCTTCCTCAGAGGTAATGTGCAGCCAGCCAAGTCCAAAACTATTCACAGTTTCTAATAAATTATTATAGGTTTTAAAGCACAAGGTTGAGGTCACAATGACACAATGAATTGGCTTATGTTCAAGGAAACTGCCAAACCTACACTCATGTGGAATGTCCTCTAAACGACCGGACCATTTCCCTGTAAAATCTTGAGGAAACATTGTAAAGTACTTCGAGGTGACTAGGAAGCACCTACCTGTCTTGATATACAGCATACCATACTATAAAGTATGTTATACATTGTGCCTGACATAACTGATCAAGAATAAGGACAAAGAGCAACCTTTGAATCTCATGCTTAAAGTGATTACGAAGAGTTCAGCGAAATATTATAACCAATATTTGAAGTCGATTTACCGGGAAAAACAACTCGCGGGAGTCGGAAACACACAAAACGTGCATGTAAACGTCCTAAATGATTAAAATCAGAGTTTATATAACACGTAAGAGACAGCACGCCTGTTTGTAAGTGAAGTCGTCACCTTCACTGGTGTGCGAGCTTTATGCAAGAAAGACATTAATGCGCGAAACGCATGTACAGTATAATTTACGCACAAAACTACTAACACCGACGAAATGTTAAGCGTGTTTGAGCTTACCCTTTAGACGAAGGTCAGTCTATGAGGTCCTTCGCAGATTGAACCACTAAGTTTCGATATTCACGTCTTCCGTTTAGCCTTTAAAGCACAACCCTCTCCTGTCATCACACGCTGTTTGTCTTTTTCATTGGATCTTGGAACTGTGTATCAACTTGTTGCAATATTACGCCTGTAGGTTCTCATATTTCCGTGTTGCAAGTATGATTTTGGAATCGTTTCAGTAGGACAAGTTTAAAAAAAAAACATAGCCATTATAATTTGTATCATTTTGTTGGCAGGTGCAGCGGTCGGAGGGACAAACTGATGTCGAAAGTAGATTTAATTATCCCAAGTCAGGTAGACTTTGAAATACTTGGATACCTTTTGTAATTATACAGCTGTTAAAGGTATGGCAGTTGTAAAGCCGATAAAGACGCCACTGATAAAGATAAACTGAGGAAGGGAGGGGAAGGATATGCTACATACTGAACGTGCCATAAGTTACTAAAGTTCATTTTATGGGTCGTTTTTGTTGCCCGGGTGATTTTGCCACGATCAAAAATATAAATATTAAATGTGTACAAACATTGTGTCCAATGTCAGCCTTAATTAGAGAATTGATTTTAACATTTGCTGTAAAGTTAGATGTTGCATAAGTGCGAGTTGAACAGTGTGCACATTGCGCAGGCGCGCGGACATGCGCGTTATATGCTTGCACATCTGCAGTATGAACAGAAAGAAGTGATGTTTACTCCTAAATATTCAGTCTTTGGTGATTTGCGATACTAATCTAAAAACCCTAAAGAGAGCGATCATCTGGGAGAGTAAAAGCTTTGTACCGTTTACACCATTAATGCATTGGATATATTACAAACGTGTTTTCGTTTTATTGTTGTTTTAATAAGATGTAAATTAACAGCATATTTTGCAATCACACATATGCCTTATTGATATAAAATTACTATAAAAATTACTGTCCTGTCCATGATACAGAGGGATATTGTTTTCTGCTCCTTGAGCTTTCTAAAGTTGAGTAGCCCTAGTAGACACGGAAATGGAGATTTTTGGTATGTCAGCTAAATCAAAAAAGAGAAAGCGGGCGCAGCAGAGTAATACATTTGTACAGTTTTGTTAAAGAAACTGTTGGTTCTTGGCTATATGCAAATACCCTCATGCACAGTGGAGATCAAAATTAGAGAACAACCTGCAATATCCTAAATTTCGATGTCACTAGTCCTATTTAAAGTTATTCTTACAGGAGTAGAAGAGCAGTTTTTTAAAGCATATTTCATAAATTAAATGTATTTTAAAGCACAGTATAAAAGCTTAAATGAGATTTGAAAAATGCTGATCAAAATTAGAGAACACTTACAGATACCTCCAGGTTATTGTTGTTTATCTGGCACCTGGAGCTAATTTCCTTAATTAAATAACAAACCCTATTTAACTGGCAGCATTCCTCCAATTTTCACTGACATTACAAGATGGCGGGCTGCTAAGGTGACCCTGTGACAGGAGGTTGTCGAGATGAAGGCTAAAGGGATGACATTTTCAGCCATTGCAAGAGAAATTGATCATTCCGAATCTGCGATTTCTTGAATGTTGCAGGTTTACAATGACACTAATTCATTCAGTTCCCCTAAAAAACTGGTCGTCCACATAAGACAAATACACGAGAAGACAGAATAATGCAGAGACTCAATGGGGAATCGGTTCAGCACTGCAACTGAAATTGCTTGCCAGTTCTTTATTGAGGAGCATGTTGTTTGGACAGAAGATAACTGGTCCAAAGTTTACTTTAGTGATGAGAGCAAGTTTAAATTATTTGGGTCTGATGGGAAATACTTTGTTTGGCGTCAAACTGGGAAAAGACTGAAGCCCAAGAGCGTAAAGAAGTCAATGAAGGACGGAGGAGGAAGTTCTGTTCCTTCCCTGCAAGCATCTCCCAATCAGCCTGCAATTTTCATGCAAGACAATGCCCCGTCACACTGCAAAGCAAGTATAGCAGTTCCTGGAAGCTAAGAACTTTGAAATAATGAAATGCCGAGCCCAGAGTCCTGATCTAAGCTCGACTAAAAATCTCTGGAAAATTCTGGAAAAAGAAACCCACTACAGTTAACAACCTATGGAAGAGTGAAAAAAAAGAGCGGACCAAGATCACACCAGCACAGTGTGAGAAACTAGTGATGTCCTGTGGCCGTAGCCTGCTAAAGTCACTCAAAATTTTAGTTGTAATCTTCTTTCGTGCTACAGTGGTTACTGTTTTCTAATTTTGATCAGTGTGTTTTCCACAATATCAAAGTTTTGTTGAAATGCCTTGGATATTTTGTAAAACATAGTGGAACAGTGGTATAACTACAGCTAATACTCCTTTAAATTATGAGTTATAAAGATGACCAAATATTTCAATAAACAAAAATCAAAAATGTATAGATTGTTCTGTAATCTTGATCTCCACTGTTATATGTATCAATGGCCAATTCACCAATTCCCCCCAGTTAATATTTCTCCAAATGGCCAGTAGATGGCCCTGTAAGTACAGAGTGGAGCTCTGTATTTTTTGTCTCTGTCCACCTGAATTCCCACACTGACTGCATCTTTCACTCTCTTCACTGGTAATAACTGTTATACTATAGAAAATGCATAATATGAGCATATCTCCTAAGGCTACAGCCAACCTCTTGTGTTTGTGTGTATATGGGCCACTGAAGGTAGAATACTGTGCTTGTTAAATCACTGGCCTTATATTTAGCCTTATGTTATAGAGAAATCTTGGCAGATTTTTTTGTGAAATCTGCCAAGATTTCTCTATGACATAAGGGCGTGCTATACCCCGGTTTCACAGACAAGGCTGAAATTTAGTCCCAGACTAAAATATAAGTCTGAGTTGTTTCTACTGAAAGAAACTTGCACTGATTAATCTTCAAATATGTCAGTGCCCTTGTTTTGTCTCAAGATGCACACCTTTTTTTTTTCTATGCCATGTTTATAAAACATATGAACTACTTGAACTATGGCCTAATCCTGGATTAGTCTAAGCCCTGTCTGTGAAACCTGCCCCATAAGTAATAGATTAGCTGTAAAAAAAAAAAAAAAAAGTATGTTTAGCTTAATGTCCACCCTAATTGACGAGCTCCTATGTAAAAGTATTCCAATCACATTTGTGGGGATTCATTGCTGGCCTATATATTGCATGTCACAGATTGCTCACTCTAGAATGTTAAATGGCAGAGTGTATTTTATTGTAACCAAAGAAGCTTTTAGTTGAAAGTGATCTTTTAAAAGCACCTCTTGCAAAAAGCACCTAAAGCTAATCATTCATTTGGCACTAATAGAGCCTACACTAAAATAGCATCCACTTTGAGCTCGTGACCAACAATATAGCATGCTCACTTGGTTCTTGTGGGCCATGGTCCTTCCCTCCAATCCCTAATCTTTTGATACCACATACAAATAAAGACATATAAATGATTAAATATATAGTCTGTATATATAGTATAAAGAATGCAATGCATGCAAGCAAACATATTTCTACGTAAACATAACTTTTTTCAACAAATCACGTTGAAAACATTTTGAATTATTAGCACTTACATTCTAGGTTGCATTTGAAATCAACCAACAAAGGGACTAAACAATACACATTTTAAAGCATATTTTTATTGTTTACATCTACTTCAAACATTTCTGAGTCAGAACATACATTAATTAAATATACAACAGACAAAACAGAAGCAGACTAGTGACAATAAGATTCTTTACTTCATAAGAAACGAAATGTAACCTTTTTGGCCTTGTGCAACTATGCAGGGCAATCAAAAAAGCTTATCATAGTCGATACATACATTTAGTCAATACATGACTGTACAGTTTATTACAAGCTTGGACCAGCTTGGACCAGAAGCTAGATGCAGCTATCATTCTCCAAAACACAGCTATCATCTTAAACTAGATTTTCCAGCACAGGTATAACAGAGGTCAAAGGTTAGAGTTGAACATTGCTTTGAATCAGTCGTTCCCATGGTAAAGGGTCACTATCCTCTGTGACTGTAGTGTTTCGTCGTTCGCTCCAAAAGTGTTCGAGATCTGGGAGGGTTTGACAGGACGCATCTGAATGCCTCTCTGTTATGGTCACACATCCTCGCTCATCCAACACCTTCATAACCACTGTGCGCATCTCATTTCCATTCCCCTCAAGTTTTAGTCTGTGTTTATCATGTCGACAAGCCAACAGCGAACACAGATTGCTAAGATTTTCTCTGAGGGGCACATGCATGGTGAGAAGAATGGCGGGAAAAAATGCGCTGCTTAAGTAAACGCACACCTGAGCGAAAATCAGCAAACCAAATGAAGGTTTGCAGCTTTCGCCAGAGCTATGGCGCATCCACACCCAAGAGACCCATTCGGGAAGCATCATCAGCGTGTTCACGGCGATGACGCTTAAATACATCAGAGAATTCTCATATTGACGTGCAAGAAAAGACTCATCTTGGGAACTTGGTTTGATGAGGAAGATGGTCCTGATGTGGCACACGGAAGAGAGGATGATGGGAAGAATGTAGATGCCCAATGGTAGCATCTTACTGAAGACTCGCATTGCATCTTGGGAGTGAGACGTTAATTCGGACACACACAGACTGATATTTCCCTCATCTTTTAACCTGGAAAAAACAATATCGGGAACCGGAAACACGAGCGCAACCGTCCACATGATCGCTAAGGTTATCACAACATTCTTTCGACGGAAATTTGACTGCTCCTCAGCATGACTAGAAAAGTTATGACGTGCTTGACTCGTCGCTAACAGTGTAAATGCTTTTACCGCCAGACAACTGTGTTGAATCCACTCTGTAGTTCTGCAAGCCAGTAGTCCGAGTGTCCAAGTGCGTTTGTAGTATGTGACCGCACGTGCCGGAGCGCACACAGAGAGTAAAATCAAGTCAGTTGCACTCAAGTTGGCGAGCATGACATTTGCCTCGGATGCGCTCTGGCTGGCGAAGACGTAGATTAGTACCACAAGCACCAAAACATTCCCACCAATCCCAAGACCACTGATTGTGCTGAGAATAGCCGGTACGATTATTTTAGTATCTTCACCTTCTAATTGTTGAATGCCGCCATCAAAACTCACAAATGTGCTGTTCACTGCCATGTCAAACTCCATGAGACGCAATCCAGTAGGAACTACTCTGATGTGGATGCACTTTGCTGCGCTGAATTCCCTTAGTTGCGCACGCTTGATTGCAGATATATTTTAAGAGATGCCATTCAGTGTCGTCAAGCTTCAACGTCATCGTAGCTGAAGGGAAACACAAACCTAGATTTGTCTATTGTGTGTTTGAAACACAGTAATGGCGTTTCCTCCTGAAAAAAAAATCACAGACCATCACAGAAATTCTAATGGTTTCTACTACAAATACCATCAACTTTTAACCATTAAAACCATATATAATGGTTTTCTGTAGTGTGTTTTGAGACATATTCCATTAGAATTTATAGTTTTAACAAGCCACCAATTGAAGGTGACCAATTACCATTAGAGTTACAGTTTCTAATAAAAACAGTACAATTCCCATTGTAATCAGTAAAAACATTACAAACTCTGTGATGGTTTCAAATGTTTTTTACAGCACCGCTTGAATAAAGTAAACGTAAGCAACAACTATAGTTGGACAAGGATTTATGTTGTAATTTTGTGGATTGAATTTTGCTACAGCGCAAATGGTGACATTTAACTTTTTAAGTTAATTATGAAAACACACATATGTCTCACTGTGAAATTCATCACCTAGATCAACCAAAAATTATATTTGTTAAGAATTTACTCACCCTCAGGCCATCCAAGATATAGATGAGTTTATTTCATCATAAGAAAAGATTTGGAGAAATTTATGGATCCAATGGATCCACTGCAGTGAATGGGTGCCGTCAGAATGAGAGTCCAAACAACACATAAAACATCACAATAATTCATACAACATGAAAAGCTGCTTGTTTATAATCAACAATTCTATCCTTAAGGCATTTTAACTTTAAACTGCCATTTCTGGTCAAAATGTGTGTCCATAATCTATAACAATGCTTCCTCCAGTTAAAAAGTCCCTTTGTTGTCCTCAAAATCCATCAGCATGTTGCTGGTAAATAGTGTGTGATATGTGCATATTTCTCTCCTAATTCAGATGAGATGATTTTTTTTTTTTCTAGAGAAAGGAATGTTATGGATAAAAGGCTCTTATTTTAGCCAAACACGCAGTGTGTTGCTTCAAGATGTTAACTGATGGACTAAAGTTGTGTAGATTACTTGTGGATTAATTGTGATGTTTTTATCAGCTGTTTGGACTCTCATTTTGACGGCACCCATTCACTACAGAGGATCCATTGGTGAGCAAGTGATGTAATGCTAAATTTCTTCAAACCTGTTCCAAAGAAGAAACAAACTCATCTACATCTTGGATGGCATGAGGATGAATAAATGTTCAGGAAAATTTCATTTTTGGGTGAACTCGTCCTTTAAAAAATTATTTATTAATAAATTAACTAATAAATACTTATATTGTCAATTTAGGGGAAACTTAAAACGTACTGTTTATATTTTAATAAAAAGAAAATCACATAATCTTTTATCGAACAAAGTGCCTTCTTTGTACACGTATATGTTTATGGTACATTCATGTTTATTCTGTCTGTATTCAGGCATCTTGTGGTTCAAAGCCCCTGCAGTCACTCTCTCAGACCTGCTTTTACATTTCTGGGCCAGTGTGTATATGTGCTTTCTTCTTGTGACATAGTGCCCTTGGCTTTGCTCTCGCAATTTCTAACAACAAAGAAAAAGCAAAAAATGTTTGCTTAATGTGCACAGGACAGCTGAGGAGGTTATTTTTATTTCTCTTGGAGAGTTTCCCGGACAGTGAAAGTAATGTTTTTACTTGAGGGAGCAAGTTTTATCAAAGATGTGCCACACACACACAATCTTGTTTTCTCTCTGCTGTCAGTCAGTGCTTTTAGACGCATGTATTTCATCCCCCTGGGTCATTAGAAATCTCTTAATAACACTCTTTGACATAAACAATGTGAAAAATCAGGGCAGCATATTCGATGGAGTGAAATCTCAGCAGGAAATCAGTGAGAATTTTCTTCATTTGGAAAACACCAAAATATGATCTCTGACTGAGACCAACATACAGATAAACAAAAATAAACATCCATCCATTCATTCTACAAACTGTTACGCAGGGTCACAGGGATGCTGGAATAGATCTCTGCATGGATGGCCAGTCCACTGCAGGGCTTAAATAAACTTTCTTTCCAATGTAAAATATAATTTGAAGTGTATACTTTCCATGGAGCATTATTATTATATTTTAATGACACTTTTCTCACTTGTCTTATGTGATCTATAATCAGGGACTGAACCTCCAAAATTTGCAAGAGAATGCTACCATCCCAAGCTTAAATTAGTTTAATGTTTACAATAACTTAAATGGTTCAGGGTTAAAAAATATCTGGCGTGTTATGTAAACTCACTTGAAAACTGAATGACCCTGGCTTAACTTAGCTTTACAACTTATCTTTTATCTTTAGAATATAGAATAGTATTTTTATTTTTTTCGTTTGTATCGTCAAATAGAATCACAACTTTCATACAGATAAAGAATCATTCAAACTGTTATATATTACTATTACAATTATTATTTTTAAATGTATTAGATTTTAGATTTTTTTTTGGGGGGGGGGGGTTCTTTTTTAATGTCTGTCTGTTTCCACAACTAAATGTATTTTCTCTAGCAAATATACAATAAAGTCTTTTTTAGATGATGTGAATAAATTTCTTATGCAATTTGAAAATGATTTTCTATCACGTAACATTTTGCAACAGTTCAATAACAAATTACACAAACTGAATACATCAGTAACAAGTTAAATGACAAAATATGTAGCAAATATAGTATATAGTATATCTTCCAAGGTTTGAAAGAAAAAGATTAGTAATACACATGTTATCCGAAAGAGGGCAGCAAAGTCCATAAAGCTAAATACTATAACTGTTAATTAAAAAAGAAAATACTTACTACTATAATACAACCTACATTAGAGACCCTTTACACCTTAATATTTTAATAATGCTTGTGGTGAAATGATTTTGGATAGTTAAATGAAGGGGTTATCCTTCTGACAGATATCCCCAGCTTTTAATGTTAAAATGATGGCTCTGAGTCAGGTTGTTTCACACATAAGTGAATTTGTTCTTGGAACAATAATATTCAGTCCAGAAGTAGTTATAAGCTCAAGGCGTTATTTCCATATAGCCACATTCTTTACCTTCAGCAAGAGAACACTTAAAGTTACTTAAAAACACTTTTTAAAAAAGAAGTGTTAAACTCAGCTCCTGGGTGGCCACAAATTTTGTTTCAGCCCTGGTCTAATACACATAGCCTACCATAAGTTTTCAAGCAATTCTGATAGACTTGATTGACTGTTTTTTAATTAGGGTTAAAGCCAAATTCTGCAGGATTTTGGCCATGCAGAGGCTGTTTAACACCCCTGGTTTAAAACTTTAAGTGGGAAAGTGGGACGCCATAAGCGCGGGAATAGCATCATTTTTATCTTGATTCACGCACATATACTTTTATGCATTCCCGCGCTAATCTCGTCGGTTATCTGTGGCGGTGTATAATAAAAAACGCTTATCCCGCGCTTGGCCGCAGGGCGGGATTTCTTCCACAAATAAACTACTCAGCACATAACCCGGACGTTAGGTAAAAAAACAGAAATTGACTGAAATTAAAAAGGAGAAAAGTTAAACGAAATGAAGAGTTCAATTGGGAAAAGATGAAGAATAAATAGAAGTCATTGTAGATAACGCGTACGCTATTTGCTCGTCTATTTAACATTCATTGAATTGAATAATCCGACCTTATTATCGTAAATAGCCTGCATATTTACTATGAATATGCTAATGCGTGTTTGCTGGAAGCAGTCTATGGCGTAATAATTTTTTTCATCAATATATGCATATCGCCTCACGTGTAGATTCACAACATAGCTGCAGCTCTATAGAAAGAAACTGATTTGTAAGGAGGGGAGTATCCTTTGTCTTCAACCATCTTCTGATTGCCTCTGTTCTAGCCATTTCTAGCTGCTCGCCCGAGGCCAGGCAAGTTACATTTCAATCAGTAGATTCATTGGAAAGTCATTACCCGAAACTAGACGCTGAAAGGCATGACGTCATTAGCCGAACTCAGCGCTCATTAATTGGCTGTCACTTTGCATACGAACGGCGCTTGGGCCCTCGGCCAAACACCCGTTTTATCTCTTTCTTTTACGGAAAAATAATAGACAATTTATCATTAATCTAAAGCTAGAAATATTAACAAGTTAAATGTCATTTCCTGCGCTCCGTTGTGTTAATCCTCTCCTGTTGCTTTTTGCCCTCAAGCGGTCTGCAAGCGCTTCCTGAAACTCTTTGAATATTCTCTGACTGTTGCTTTACACGTCCTCTATATAAAAACCGCGGCTTTTCTGTGAACCATTGCCGCTGTATGTGGTAACCAAGCTTAACGCTTAAATTTATGGTGATATTTACCCTTTCCTTTCCATATTACTAGCACACTCAGACCGGACATGCAGAAATATGCTCTAGTAAAGCTTAATCACCTAAAACTTTACAGCTTGTTTATTTATGCATAATGGCAATAAAAAAGAACAGGAAGCCAAACAGGGTAAAACCTAAAGCATGTAAATATATATCTTAAGTTTGCCATCATGATTGTTAGTTGTTTTATGTGTTTACAGGGCATCAACTTGGAATTCTGTGAATGGCATTTGAAATTCAGATGCAAGTGTTTTCAATGTTTTCGAATGAGGCAAACCAATTTAAAGCACAAAACATCACATTGCTAAAACTTGCTTGTCTAGATTTCCTAACAGAAATGTCAGATCCTGGAGGATAGTGTCATTATAGTTCACCCAGAAATTCTGTCATCAATTACCCCGCCATCATGTTGTTCCAAACCCGTAAGACTTTTGTTCATCTTCGAAACACAAATGAAGATATTTTTATTAAATCCGAAAGCTTTCTGACCATGCATAGACAGCAACGTAACTACCACATTCAAGGCCCAGAAAGGTAGTAAGGACATTGTTAAAACGGGTTATGTGACATCAGTGGTTCAACCTTAATTTTATGCAGGTACCAGAATACTTTTGTCCCAAATAACAACTTTATTCGACAACACGTGTTGCTGCTGACACAGGAGCCGGCGTTCTGACATAGAAGCTGGATGTGCTGCGGCTTGTATTCAGTCAGATGCATACGCATATGTCAAAGTACTCTTGAGAATGCACATCGCAGACTTACATGGAAGAGAAGAAATTGTTAAATAAAGTTGTTATTTTTGCTTTCTTTGTGCACAAATTTGTGCAAAGTATTCTTGTAGCTTCATAACATTAAGGTTGAACTACAGATGTCACATGGACTATTTTAACAATGTCCTTACTACCTTTCTGGGTCTTGAATGTGTCAGTTGCATTGCTGTCTATACTGGGTCAGTAAGCTGTTGGATTTCATCAAAAATATCTTAATTTGTGTTCTGAAGATGATGGTCTTACCGATTTGGAACAACATGAGGGTGAGTAATTAATGACAAAAATTGTAATTTTTGGGTGAACTGTCCCTTTAAGGGCTCTGGCCTTCAGAGTGAGTAGGACACAGGGATCCTCAAGGAAGAAATTCCTGGAAAATTAAAGTTAGTTAAAATGACTTTACAAGTCAAAGATGGAAAGGTAAATAGAGCACACAGGAAAAAAAAACAATAAAGAAATTACCAATTAAAACAATTTCCAAGAAAATACTTCCTAGTTTGATGCATAGAATATACACTAATATGATTTTCATCTTTATAACTGTGAGATGTTTTATCCAATATTGTCCACAGTATATATAGTACTACATAACATCCCATTTTTGTTTAATGAATTAAAGATTAGGCTCAGTTAAAAATCGAAGGATGTGGATAGATAGGTTAATGACGTTTGGCGTTCAAACCGCTAGCAGATGCATCACTACCGACCTGTTTGAGCACAAATCAATCAGCAGTCAAGGGCAAAGACCAAAACAACGGCAGACACACAATTCACTCAGATTAAGACAGCAGAGTTTAAAACGGTGGTGCCAGACGAGCATGTTCATAAATGAACTAAAATCCTTTTGATTAATGCACAGAGATATTCGCCTTTGGCTTTGACACAGTGTGGCATGTGGAGATGATGGCCTCCCACTAAACAAATAAACAAATGACACAGCTAAACCTGCAGACGCTCTTCGATTAGCTCCCGAGTTTAATCCAGGGTCACACAGAAGTGAAGCACATGTGTGGGTCAATATGAACATGGGAAGACTTGATAAAAAGGGAAAGCAAATGAAATGTAAATTTCTAACGTTTTGGGTTACTCAAAGACAGTATTGCTGTTTATTTAGTAGAGAAAATCTTCATATAAAAGTTAACAAAATATTTTTCTTGGCTCAAGGGCAAATCCTTAACAGTTTCATAATCAATATTTTCTGCTGATGATCTCCCTTGACCTTGCGTTGACCATGACAATAGACCTTGAAACCGAGACGAGGAGAAAGGTTGTGTGTTTTGTGTTTCCAATTATCTCCTTATAATATTATACTCAGTCGTCTTACACATAAATGCACACAGATGGCCAGGAGGATCACAATTTATGATGTTTGTGGGGATATGCCACCCATGATCATGACCACAGACCCGGTGACCTTTGACCTGCCACCTCTAACCTGCTCAAATGTGTCTGCTCATTGTGGTGTCCAATCACAATAGACCTCAAGATCAAACCCAAGTGTCTATTTGCCTTGTCTAAGCTGTTAGATAAACAAAGAAGATCACTGACAGATTGGACCATTATGATTCAAACACAGACCCTCATTCAAACTCAACAGCACAGTTACCTCAAAAACCCAAAGCAAATTCAGTAATCTTTCTTTCTGTTTTTCAAAAGATCATTCGTGATTGAAATTAAGTGAGCTGTTCTAAAGAGACATCTGTCATCATGGAATGATACACAGATACTTGGAAAAGTGTGCATAAATATGCCTCATGCATATTTGTTGTTTTTTCCTTTTATTCTCAATATTGAAGGCCATTATTTGCATTAAATCAGTGTTCTTCATTGGTGTTTACAATCTACTTTTTTTTTTTTTTTTTTTTTGAATGTGGTTTTGAGACTTTGAGCACTTTAGTGGGTCACATGTGACTTTGGCATGGGGTCACCTTTGTAAATGTAACTTCACTATGCATGTAACATTTTAGTTTAAATTTCAGAATAAAAATCTGTTCAAATGATCTGATATATATATCAGATACATATATAATTGATAGACGTGTGTGTTTTTAGGTTACTCTTTTATTGCTATTTTTACTTTATTTTTTAATGTGATTGTGTTTTTGTTTTTTGCATAATTGTTTTTATACTGTAAGGTGTCCTTGAGTGTTGATAAAATATATTATTATAATTATTATTATTCATTTATAGTTATTGTGTGTTGTGCAATATAATTTTTCACATATTCAAACATGTATACTATTTCATTGCTAAATCAGATCTGGAGTCTACACATTTTTGATTTGAAAACCTACCAGTGGAGGGCAGTGTGACTGAATAACATGATTTAACATTGCTAGCAAAAGTGCTCTGCATCTAACTGACAAACTGGGTGTGCAAAGACATATGTATGAGGGTTTGACCATATGATTTGATTTTAAATATTTTAAACAGGAGTCATTTGTTGTACTGTGCACTCAGAAAATAATTATTTGCTAATCTAAATACATATGTGGACATGCTGGAAGATTTGTAAGTTTTTAAGTCTTAACAAAATTACTATGTAAACTCAACTCAAAGACTTGTGTAGCATAAACCAAACTGAAATGAGTAAACTGCTATCAATTTAAATGATGTAATTTGTATGATGTTGAAATCCCAACAGACCACGGAACTCTAACAAGTCTTCCTCTTTTCTAATCTCATTTCCAAAACACAAAATGACACCTTCAACATTTACTCTTCCCATCCGGTCCCATGCAAAGCAGACTAGCAATCATCTGCCAAATTATAGTTAATGCCAACTGAAGAAAAAAAAAAACTATTTATGTGGTCCCAACACAGTTATGTTAAAATACTATTTACAAATGTTGACTGCACGCAACAAAACTGTGATGAAATGTATTTAATTGCTGCATTATTTTATTTTAAATTAATTAAAATAATTGAATGTAAGTGGCAAGGAAAGACCACTGACAATTATATCAGTTTTAGAAAATTATAATTTTAAAAGACATAGCCTACTGAATTTTGAATCTTGAAAACACGGTAAGGGACGTTTCCTCTGTGGAGGCATGGGAGACAGTGTCTCCTCAAAATATTGGATGAGAAAAAAAATTGTAGTACAAAAAACAATGTCAATATTACAAAATATAACATTAAAAGTGTATAAATCACTTGTATTTTCTAAAGTAAAACTGTCCAAGAGTGACACCAGCAGGCAAAGTTACAACGCATCTCTCTCGCCTTCCCAGAGCCCATTGAGTTTTATGTTCCTAAAAGCATGCCATGAGTTTTTGAGGGGGTAATTGAGAATGAATGAGGGAAAATCGCGTGAGAGGAGGCAATGCCTCTATCTCACTGGATATGTGAAGACAACTCACACACCTATATAAAACCCCTTTGTTATGTCAAAATAAGACTTGATCATGAAAACATGATCTGTGGGAGTTTTTAGCGAGTAGTCAGCTTGGTGAAATATAAAGTAAATCCGTGTCTGTGATCAATAGAGGGTTTGCAATTACATCACAATTTGGTCAGTTACCCGGATGCGTAGCCATTTTGGCGATACTCAGATGTAAACAACAGCATGGATTGCACGGTTAATGTACTACTGAATACGTTGTTCTGCTAAATTTATGCTGTCTAAACCACGGAAAAAATGGAAGCTGATAAATCATATAGAGAAGAACTCAGTAAGCAGGAAATGGAGCAATATTTTGACAAACTAAAGTTAATAGGTGGTAATGATACGTACAAGCAGTATTAAGATATTAGCCTATACTTCACTTACCTGACGACCGTAAATTATAAGAACAAACACGAATGTTGTCAGGATTCTTGCCCTGGAAATCCAGCTCAGTTTGGCCAACCACAAACGTCTTTTGTTTGTCATTTTTTGCACTCTTCTCCTTGATTTTTTACAAGTTTTGGCAGTCTATAGTACTCCAAATGTTTTCGCGGTCCGACCAATTAGTACAACCCAAAACATGACAGTAATTGACCATTTTCAGCAGCAATAATCAGTAAAACATGTGAATTTCATTCCGTTCAGTGCCATTGTTTACATTCAGTGCTGCCAATGACGCATCGTGAAAACATTAAAAAGATTAGCCCAACATAAGTTCACAAATAAAATATGTTGTTTAAATTGTTACTGCCTTAAGTTTTTTTTTTGGAATAAATGTAAAATGCTTAAGAACACTAACTTGATGAGATTCATACTTGGCTTTAATAAATGGAATATTGTTAATGTAAAAATATTAAATATTTTTAATGGCAGTGTAACTATAATGTTTATTTAACCAAGACAATGTGACTGGGACATTAATTTACATTTAGCCTATATATACAAGTTTAAGATCTGGGTAACGTGATCGCTTGAGATCATTTGGTGTTCCCTCTTTAGCGGATGATTGACACGAGAGGTTGTGAAGTGCCGCTTGTTCCCACAAAATGCTTCCGCGCGCAGTTTAGCGGATAATTAAATTCTAAATCGAGTTAAACCGCTCAAAGAAAATCTTGATGCCTCTAGTTTGTAAGTCGACACCTCGGGTAAAGCCCTAGAACACAGAAAAGCGCAGCGTACGGCCAGCTGCGTCAAACAAGTGTGCGCTTATTGAGCCCGAGAGCACCGACCACGACGCCAGTCTAGTACAGGACAAGGCCGCGAGACGCGTCTGCAGTCTCACAAGCTGTTTTGACAGGGTAAGATCCGTCTGACCGAGCGGAAACTCCGCATATTATCAATCGACTGGCTTGGGGATATCAAAATTCGGTTCGTTCCCATGAGACCACAAGTCCACAAATAAACAGCAATACCAGCAAGACAATGGGAGACAAAGCTTACCTTTCCTTCTAGGTTCCTCCAATTTGAATGATCAGGTATCCACAAAATATTAAGCAACACAACAGTCCTCAACACTGATAATAAGAAATGTTTATTTAGCAGCAAATTAGAATATTAGAATGATTTCTGAAGGGTCATGTTACACTGAAAACTGGAGAAATGCTGATGTTTCACAGCATTTGTGAACACATAAGAGACATTAAAACATTCAAAAAATCACAATTACTCCAAACCATAGTAAACTTTATAACTTTTATCTTATATTTTGTATGTTGAATAGATCATGGATAATAATCTGTGTGTGTGTGTGTGTGCAAGTTTATTTACACGTGTGAGTGACAGGAAGTGTGTTAGTCACAGCTGTTCAAGGCAGTGTGCTTAAAAGGAGATTGGGTCAGGTTGTGTACGAGTATGTTTAGATGAATGAGGAATTTCATTACATAGAAGGCTCTCTGTGGTTCTGATCCCTGATTAAGGATCTAATTACCCAGTTTAGACTGTAAGTGGTCTATTTGCACTTTGGTGCTGGAATTGAACCGTTTCCAGATTAGTATGTGTGTGTGATAGCGTCCATGTGCGTGTTTGTGGTGTGTCTCTTGGCCCAGATAGTGCGCTTATGAATGTCAGCTGCACCTCTGTGTCTCCACTGTCATTTAGCAAGCGTGTGCAAGTGTTTAGTGAGTGTGTTTGATCAAACTGAGGACAATACATGTGGGGGATTCTTGTGGACAGACAGAGAATTGGCTCTGGAAGCTCGTAAGATGTGATTGACATCTTACCTCTAAGAATAGTATAGTAAGGAGTTAATTAGGTCTAAAGTAAGACATAGTCATTAGGGAAGCAGCTTATTCTCTTTTATTAATTGTCATTTAATGTCAGAGAAAAGCAGAGATTGTGAGATTACTATGAAACTAATGAAATTTAACTAGTGCAATGTTATATTACGTGATACTGTAACATTGGCCTTATTGATTGTTATCTCATTGACTTTATTTATATTGTCCTAAACCATTTACATTTACAAGTTTAAGGCAAAAAACGGTTTTCAAGCTTAATGGAGTTTTTAATTTAGTTTTTTTCCCCCCCATACATTAGAATGTGTCCTGTTTAGTTTTATTTTTTTCTGAGCAAAAAATGAAGATCATATATTTTTAATATGATTTACCAAAGACGTTCACTAAAATGTCATTGAGTGTACCAATAGTTTAAAGTATGTTGTTTAATTTTTACATAAATATATCTCTTTTCCTGAACGAAGATGGAAAATTTTCACCCATATTTTGACATTTTCACAAAAGTTATTTGAAACATTAAAGTAGACACTTTACTTGCATTTCTATGTATATAAAATAAATTCTGTAGATTTAATTTAATGCAGACACCAAAATGGGATGTCTTGTTTTTCACCCTCACGGATTTGGCAGACTTTTATTCAAAATGATTTTGCGTTACAAATCGAAACATTTTTACATTTGATCAGTTCTTGCTTTTGGAAACTAAACCCATGAACTTAGCATTGCTAGTGTAATGCTATATTGGAGCTATACAGAAAATAAAGATAGGACATAAAATACATGAGAGAGTTGTCAAAGTTGTGGTTTATTATGGCAAACCTCTCCTCACACATCAGAGGCAGGTGCTATTTTAATGCATTGCTTCAAACTCTCTTTACAGACTCACTGTGTCAGAGGCCCTGACTATTTTAGGTTTTCAGCTCATGACTGATTTAACTCAGTGAGTTGATTAATGAGTTGATTAAACTCCATACAACCTTTTGCTTTAGTGTCCATTAAGTGCAAATAGAGCTTATTAGCAAAGGAAATTTTCACAAACTCCACCTACTATTGCGTAGACAATGTAACCTTAGTACAAATAGCATGCTACTTCTGTTTACACTGAAAATCTGTACTTACTGTAAACATGATAGTGTTTGGTTGTTTTTTTTAGTGCAAACTACCTACCACTATTTACATTGTAAATATTATGTACTAGGGATGTAATGATATCACAATCTCATGATATGATAATATGTTGATATGAACATTTATTGCAATATTTTAAAAAAAGACTTGGAACATTTTTGTTCATTTTAAACACTTTGAGAGTTTAAAATTAAGAGCTCCAAACCCATGTTCTTAACTAAAAAAACTTAGAAGTTAGAAAAAAGTGAATTGATTTGTACCTGAACTTTAAAGGGGACTCAATCCTCTTTTTATTTGTGGCATACTGTCTTAGTCTAAATTACATTCACGCTGGTGTTTTAGGAAGCTAAACAAATTAGAATATAATAATAATAATTATAACAACAGTTTTATATTATTGTTATAACAGTAATAACTATATATCGTAAAACAATTGCACTGTAAAATAAATGAAAATTAATATTTCATATGAATATTATTTTTGGTTTACACTACAGTAGGGAAATTACAATACTTCTTTCCTAATTTCTACATTTGAAAGAGAAAATTTGAATTTGGACAGCAGTAACGTTACCCATTTAAACTGGTAGCTGTCAGCAATTCATACTGCACTTTTAAGCTTTTATTTTGACGGAAATGGCAATAGAGCTTTTATTTTGAAGGAAAACTCCAGCTTCAGTGAAAACACCTCTGACTACAAATCTAGTGAAATGCTGTAATCATCTGCTGCAGGAATAATGCGTAACTGGTGGCCGTTGTGTTCCCAAACACGCGCTAAACCAAACACTATAGAATACCCAAGACTTGTCACTTGTATAGTTTTGAATGGGGAAAGATGCAACGCTCATTATGGCCGCAAAGCCTTGCCTTCTTAATGAAAGAGCCAATCGTTGATTAGTAAAGTCAGCGCGTCACTGCAGCTGCCATTAGAAGTCCCAGCTGGTATAGAAACAGTCAGCGTTCTGAGACGTGCGCATGCGGACTGGCTGATCTAGCTTGAAATATAAGCTTTTTTAAATGCTATTGGAGCATAAGGAACAGTATTTATGAGGCAGTTCTTTTCAGATTTCTTTGGTGATTTAAAATATATAATTTAATTATAAGCTTGGTGAATGGTTTTGGGGAATTTTGTGTTTCCCCATTCAAAGAAAAATGGCCTGAGAGGCGTTTCAAAAATGGCACCAAGTCAAATGACTTGCCTTAAAGGGACTTTGGCTAAACTCACAGCACATGCAGTAAACGAGTTCAGGACATTCACTGTGAACTGAGCCGTTCTGAGGCGTGAAAAACACCGGTTCACGAGCTTATCGCCCGAACAAAGTGCGCGCTTCGCTTTGAAATGTGCTGCGAAAACAGACTTGATAAAGGGATTTAGCCATATTGTGTTTTCAGTTTTACTTCGTTTGACAGATACGGTGCCAAAGCATAATGGCGTAAAACACAACTTTAAAGAACTTTTATGCTAGAATAACTTTAAATATGTGTAAATATATTAAAACTATACTTTTTTGCCTGGAAGACCTCTCGTTTCATAATATCATGTGACCATGATGATATTGAGAAAGTTTTGCTTTCGTGATACCATGATATTGATAATACCGTTACATCCCTACCTACTTTTTATTCTCAGTGTAAACAGATGCTTTATTGTTTTTTTGTTTATTCTTTATTAGTTTCAAGTAAAATGTAGAAATTGTCTTGCATTCTAAGAAAAGTCTTTAAAAATAAGACCCAGTGTGTTGAAATGAAGGAAATTTGTAGTATTGATTTTTCACAGGTGTTTTACCCGTATTTTGAATAATGCATTGGGTTGTGTTTTAGGGTTAAAACAAATTTGCTAATTTCCTGGCATTTTTTACATATATGATTTTTCTTTTGGAGTGTGGTGTCCTCATTGCGAAGTAAAACATGGCAGCATATGAAAATTAACAATGTGTATAGAAGTATTATCAATACATAAATATATTGGCATTGTCTATTTGGGGTCTCATTTCAAAAATGGCTGGTCACAAATGTACATTTGACCATATACCTCATATTACACATTAAATGAAAAAGTTGTCTCCAATTATTGAGTCTCGTTGAAAGCCTCACAAAATACATTTTTAAATGGGCAATCTCTTAGGTGTCCTTGATGCTGCTAATCAGGACCCCAACAGGAAGTAAGACATTTTCAAGCTTGAAAGCTAGGAAAAAAGAGAGCAATGTTTGTGTGGAATGCTTACTGATAGAAACAATGTTTCAAAACTGCTTAATGAAATGTTCTAAAGAGTCTGTGACATGATATACTAAACTCCATCTAAAACTACCTTAAACATTAAAAAAACAGAATTGATTAAATGCAGCGTTTAAAAAACTACTGGCCTTATACCTGTACGTAAAGTTTAACCTTTACATACACCTTAAAAAAAACTTTCAAGTGTCAGCTACCCATAGTTATAGCTAGCTAAGCATTAATGCTCTCATTTTGGCTCAAGCAGTACCTTGCTATTTACCATGCTATGGGCAGGGGACTATTTTCCATCTTTTCAGCTACATATATCCAAGGGACAGAAAAAAGTATGGAATTTGACAAGATGAGAATAAGAGTAAATACGAAAGTCCAGCGATTGGAAATTGCGATGACAGCTACAAGCGTCTGGCATAAAAAGCCCTTGGATTTTTTGTGATCGATGTGCAAAATAATGTAGACTTGTTGTGAATAGTGTACTAAATAGATCTGTATTAAAGACTTGTTTAAAAACTATGCACCATTCATGGATTTAAAGCAATACACAAGTTGTGATTAAAACATTTTATCAAATGACTGAAATGAACCAGGAAGAGAAACACTGTGTCCAAGTTGAGCCTTCAACATTTCTTTTAATGCAAATTGTGTCTTTCCATCAATATTTAATGCTTTATCTTCTTATTTTAACGTAATTTAACATCTAACATAACAGTTTTCAGTCTGACAAACACTTTTTACTTAAAGACTTGTAAAGACTTTTGACCCTTTGCACTCTAATCAAAAATTCATGAATTTTTAATGGTTTTCAACGTGGGTCAACACTGACAAGTTGTGAAGTTTCTGAGGACAACCTGAGGGTTAAAACCCTGCCCTGTACCAGCAGCTTCCCCGTTTAAAGTCCGCGCATCACCGTATCTGCAATATTATGTCATCATAAGGCAGTATTCGGATTCTCACGCAGGGTAGCTCGACTCCGGTATAAGTTTAGCCTATATCATAAGCGGTCCGACAACGAACGACTGTTTATTTCACCTGAGGCTGCCGAGTGAAGATGTTTTTTTTAAATGCACACGAAAGAACGTGTATTTTACAGCAACACGAATGCAGTATGCTGTAGTCCGGGTACCGCTTCTAGTCACTTCCTTGTCCTGCGGAGAGGATAAAGCAGTGACGTCGGTGGACCGGTCTGCAAGGTGGCTGTAACGCCGCAGAGAGAAACCCGTCCGCCCGACCCGGACAAACGACCCACGCCGGCGTGCGAACACACAGACCAGCCACTTCATCGTGTGCGGCTCGACGTCTCACGCACGCTGAATCTTAAAAATGTTGTGCTGTGGACCACGACGATAGGCTGGCGGTTACTAAGCGACGCTCGACCGGGAGAACAGTCGCTACCAGCTGCCCCACCGTCTATGTGTCCGTGCGCGGTGCACCGGTGACCATGTCCTTGGTGAAGAGTGACGAGGAGCAGCGATGGGTGCCGACACACGTGCAGGTAACTGTGCTGCGGGCCCGAGGGTTGCGCTCGAAGGGTAAACACGGCACCAGCGACGTGTACACCATCATCCAGCTGGGCAAAGAGAAATACTCCACGTGCGTGATGGAGAAGACTACGGACCCGGAATGGGCCGAGGAATGCTCGTTCGAGCTGCAGCCGGGGATCCTGGAGGAGGGAGGGCGAGACGCGTACCCACCCGGTAGTGGCGACCTGACCCTCACCGTTATGCACCGAGCTCTCATAGGACTGGATGTGTTTCTGGGTCAGGCTGTAATACCTCTGGATAAAGCTTTTCAGGAACGGAAATGCATGAAAAATGAGTAAGTCTGTGTTTGCGTTTACTGTTTGGCATGTATTCGTTGTTGTTATAAGTATTCGTATGAAGGAGCAATTGTGGCTTTTACTCTGACTAAAGGAATGAGAATTAATATTGTGCCATTAGCCCTGCCGGATATGTCTTACTCGGAGTGCTGCAATGTGTTCCTCTGCAGTCACGCCCTCTTAAATGGGCCTGGATGTTGACAGGGGAAAGTAGGGGAATTTTTCTACATATCTGTTTCTTAGGCCTCCCAATGGTACACATCTTTCTCATCTAACACCCTCATTCAACTCCTGGGCTCACTAGTAGAGGCTCCAAGACCTGAAATGGGTGTGTCCCATCTGGGAGACATCCAAAATGTGTAGTATTTGGGGGCCTCCAGTATCAATGATGAGTAAATGGTCTGTGGTTTTTCACATATTCAGATAGCTAAAATTGTGTACAAAGTATTGGATGTGTCATTGTTTATGCGTCTGGGCAGTTTAGGTTTGCACTGTCACCTTTCTGATTATGTAAGACTAAAGGCACAAGCAGAAAATGAAGGCTTGGGTAATGTGCTGTCTCTTTAAATACCCTTTTCTTTGCACTTCAGCAGAGTCTTTTGGCAGTTGGTATTTTACATTTTGGCTAATTTGTATGAATTTCGTATCGTCTCATTCATATGTTTTTGTACAGTCTGGTTACACCACAGTGACGGTTATGTTTAGAGGTGGATCTTCATGTTTACTGTTTTTTTTTGTACACTAAACACTACATTTTCTCATGAGATGAGATTGACTTCATAGGTCTGTCAGTTAAGATCCATAATTTTTGGTCCCAATTTTTTTTTTTTTATAAATTTTACTGGTAGTCCACTGTATGAAGATTTTTTTTTGAGTATAATATGTCACAGTTTGCTTTATTTTTGCTATCCTCACTTAAATGAATAAATTGTTCACATAAATGAACTAGAGTGTCCTGCACCCACTAGAAAATTATATCTGGTGTCTGAATAATTTTTGGTTTGACATGTTGGCCATTCATATTAAGATATTGTTCTCCAGAAGTAACCAAGACTTTTTAAGTGACACCAGAAGCAGCTGTGGTGCTTGATAGCAGATATCATTAGCTCAGAATAGCTCAAGATGGATGTTTAATCAGACCACTGGAGCATGACTTCTTCATTTACACATTTCTCATTCATTCTGAGGCAAAGAAAACATTCTTATGTGTTTTGTTGTAGCAAGGAAAGGAAAGTGTTTCCAGATGTGTTTTAATTTGTATTTGTGCATATACTTATGGGTCTGATTTTGAGGAAATGTATTTTCCTGAGTAGTTGTGGGTGAGTGAGGCTCTATTTCTACTTTTACACTACAGCTTTGAGAGGTTATTCTCAGTATACGCCCCACTTCCTGTAACAGGCAAGCAAATAAGAAATCATTTATTTGTATTATATAGAGCCTCTTCAGAGCTGCTCTCTAGCTCTTCTGGTATCACTTCTCTAGAGATGTAACCGGAATTGATATGCTTAACTTAATTGAGGAAGTTTCTTTTGTTTTATGAGATACGTAAGACTGACAGGTTCAAGAGTAGGTAATGTGACACAATTACAATTCATTTGTACCTGTACAGTAGTGAATGGCCTACACAATCCACCCAATATGAGGTAAACACTGACCACAGGCATTAACTGGTAGCCTGAAGGAGACCAAGTAACTCAACTCAACTGGTACTAACAAATTTTAAGATAAATCGCTAGAAATTAATCAAAATTGCTCACCCTCCTCATTGAGTGCACCAGTAATTCATTGCACCATTTGTTCTTAAAGGAATAGTTCACCCAAAAGTAAAAATGTTCTGAAAATTTTGAAGATGTAGATGAATTTGTTTCTTCATTAGAACAGATTTGGAGAAATTTAGCATTTGTTTATTACAAACACACAGCTTTTCGCTTCACGAGACATTAATTGATGGAGTGAAGTTGTGTGGATTACTTGTGAATTATTGTGATGGTTTTATCATCTGTTTGGACTCCCATTCTGATGGCACCTATTCACTGCAGAGGATCCATTGGTGAGCAAGTGATATAATGTTAAATTTCTCTTCCAAATAAGCAAATGTTCCTTTTTGAGATAGCTATTTTTTTTAAAGGAATAGTTCACTCAGAAATGAAACTTCTGTCTGAACTTTCTGTCTGAACACACACACACAAACACACATTAAATATTTTTAAGAATGTGGGTAACCAAAGAGCGGCTACCAACAACTGTTTGGTTATCCACATTCTTCAAATATCTTCTTCTGTGTTCAGCAGAAGATAAAAACGTATTAAAGTTTGGCACAACGTTAGGGCGAGTAAATGATAACAGAATTTTGAACCATCCCTTTAAGCCAGAACATCAATCATAAGGATTAATAAGTAAATACTGCCTCATGCACAAAACAACATAGAAATTACATTTATTTATGATTGATTTGACTTGACATGCACAACACAGACCAATGCACACAAAGGTGAGTTGTTGGGTTTGTGTTGAAGAGCCACTAACAAAGTAAAATGCAAACAATTTAAATGTCAATCTGCTGTTTTGTTTCAACCATTACTCCTGTTCAGAAACTTCCTTAAGTGTTGTAGTTTTATGTAGAGTTATGTTTCAACTTAAAGTTTAATGGTGCAACACAAAAATATTTAGCTAGTAGTTAAGTTGTAGCATGTTGCACCTTTATATCAAAACGGCTGAGCTGTAACTTACACTGTTTTTTTTGATGCGCAGATTCTCACAGATTTTGACTTCAAAATGCGGTGTGTGTGTAAATATTAAAAAAAATCTTTTTTTATTCATGACAATCCCCATTTGACACAAACCCGAAGTTACACATGGAAAAACACTGGCCAAAAGCTCTGTATCCTGTCTGTCTGTGGTAATGTAGCAGACCTCTACTCTCAGTTTACTAAGTACACTGAAGATTGACTCTTAGCGCTTAATATTTGCTGAATATGTTGCTCACTTCTTGGTACCTGGTGATTTCCAGATTGCGTGTTGGTATCTCCCCTTGTTTGTGTAGGTGGGGTGAATCGGTAGACAGATGAATCATGTAGTTAGTGTGTGGGTTGGCAAATTACCATTGTAAGACGTAACGATTAGATCACTCTTGACTCTGCACTTCGTGATTAAAGCATTTGGTCAGATGGGAAACCATCAGATGTGATTTTTCTATACCTGGCACCAAATGAGTGTTTCCATCTATTTACAGCATTATTTTTTTGAAAGAACCACAGTGTGAAGATGCCAGTTCTGCTGAGCAATACAGCCCACATCTAACCACACTGGGCAGGAGTCTGCTGCTCACCTCACATAGAGGTGAAATGATTGTAGTGCTGAATCTGGGTTACTTAGATTGATACTGGAACTAGTGGGTGTTTTAGGCTCATTGGTTTGGTGAGGTTATCATAAAAGATGCTACAAAGAAAACAAACAGTGAAAGCGAAAAGAACTCATTTGACTTGCTGACTAATTGCATTTGAATCTTCAAAGACACAGAAAGTCACATTTTGTGCTTCAGGCACCACGTTAAGTTCTTCACCCACACGCAACTCGTTGAGTGAAGTTAGACGAAAAATACAGTTACTGCTTTCTAGTTTATTAGGGTCATGTTGCTTTACTGTTTCTTAGTAGATCAGGCATTGTTTGAGCATACCATTGTGCGTAATACATACTGCTACAATACAAATGATTACCTCTTGTAACTGAACCTTTGCAGAAAAGGTATTTTTTGCCTCAAAGATAGAAGGTGTTTCTTAAGTTACTTTATAAAATAGGTTTTCAGTTCAAATTTTGTACATTCACACTTTTTCAAATGTCTTGTAGCATTAATCTAAGCCACTTAACGCAGTCTTACATACAAGGTGACATATCATGAAAATCTGACTTTTTCCATGTTTAAGCGCTATAATTGGGTCCGCAGTGCATCTACCAACCCAGAAACAGGAAAAAGAACAACCCAGTAAATTTCTTTTGGTAAGCCTTTTTCTGAAAGCTCGTGAAAAAAATGAGTTGCACAGATTTCGTTCCCTCTTGATGTAGAAAGGGGATCTTTTTATAATATTACCGACCCACAGCGCCACTATTGTGTTTTCGCAAGTGACAATGATATATCAGTTCTAACGCCGTAGTGTTTTTAACATAAACTTGTGTGTATTTGACAGTTTAAGCACAATAACACATGAAAGAGATCTTAGTTTAGTACTGAAATGCCGTGTGACAGCCGCTTTCTGTGCGCGTGCTTAGGACGTGTATGCTCAGAAAACTGTAAATCAGAACTTTAAACTGATATGGGTTTAAAACGCATGATTTCGGTGTGATAGGCATGATAAACAAAACCAAGCAGAAGTGTTTTTTTTTTTTTTTATCTGAGTATCTGAGGTATGAGCTATAAAGGCACAGGCTGATTCTGGAAAAGGGGGTGGGGAGCAGCAGCTCATTTGCATTTAAAGAGACATGCACGAAAACAGCGTGTTTCTGCTTCCACTCAAAATAGGCATTTTCAAAATGATATAATAAATTATCTGTGGGGTATATTCAGCTGAAACTTCACAGACACATTCTGAGAACTTATTACATATTGTAAATCTTATTTGATACATGAGGCTTTTATGATTTATATATAGTGAGAATATGGTGTGTTTTGAGGAAAAACACCTCATTTCATTTAGATGTTGAAAGTGGACAAAAATAAGCAAATATGTGCAGTTGCTGATATTTACATTCAAAAAGAAAGATGAACTTGTGATTCCTTTCATGTAAATCAGTGAGGTCTTAATAATTGTATAACAGAGTAATTACATAAAATGCATATAAATATTAGTTGTCACTCTGTATCTCCCAGTTTTGTGTGTGTGTATATGTATGTGTGCGTACTGTGCAAAAATTTTAGGCGACTAGTATTTTCACCAGCTAAAAAATGGTTTAAAGTAAGTTATTTCTATCTTTTGCTGTAGTGTGTCAGTAAAAAATATCGGTTTACATTTCCAAACATTCTGTTTGCCATTAATTGTAATAATCTAGTGAGATTTTTGTTTGCACAAGGAGTCTGACAACAGCCAGTGCTCCA
>JAHKKF010470217.1:0-17891 GCA_019740295.1 Labeo calbasu | reverse complement strand
TTCAATGTATTTGCACCAAAAAATGCTAAGGATTGATGGTGATATCGTCCAAAACCACACTTTGCCAGGGGTGTTTCCAAACTTTTGGAGGGCAGTGTAGATTACATAGTTACATAGATAATTATATAACACATAAGCCAACTGTACCTGATATTTCTCCAAAATAATCAATATTGAATGTAAATCGTGTTGTGAATCGGAATCAAATTGTGAAATTTGTGTCAAAATCCACTATCACTGTATGGAAAACAGCAGTGCAAACATTCGGCTAAATATCTTTTCTCCTCCAAATATGAAAGTCCATACAGGTTTGCAACAACATGAGGATGGGTAAATGCTAAACTTTTAATTTTTTTGATGAACTACCCCTTCAAGCAAACAAAACACACATCGCATCCTTCAAATATCAGATTTGCATGAGCGCAATTTACATTTTTGCATAACGCATAATTAGGTAATCAGCTGAGTCACAGTGTCATCAAAGACCCCAGGGTTTTTTTGCAGCTGACAGCTATCTGTCAGAAAGCAGAGACTGGCAGTGAAAGTGATGGGTGCGCTCTATCACTGGATCTAATGAAATCAGCTGGCACCACCCTGAGCTCTGAAATATGACACCCACTCTCACCCGGCCATTAACACCAGCTGTGCTGGCTGGTACCAAAGCTGATCGACGCTTTGACACATGCACATCCCACACACAAAAATGCTCACACATGTATGCAAATGCAGGCGGTATTGGGATGGAGGCATGAAGTCAGCAGGATACCATGGGCTGGTGCACTGTTTTAAATTCCAGGTATAATTATTATACTATCCGAGTGATGATTTAAGCATATTCTGACTCCACCAAGTTAACAGAGGATCTAAAAATGGAACGCTGGGACTGGACAGTGTCACCTGAATCTTAATCGAACTGTCCTGTCACTAAATGAGGCTGCAGTACCATCAATGAACAGAAGAGGGCAATTTAGCTGCATCCAAGCACAAAATGAAGGTGAGGGAGTGAAGGCTAAAAAAAATCTTTCTTGATCTTTCATTTCTTCCACTTTTTTCCCTTCTTTCTCCTCCGCTCACTGCCAGTTGCCGTCCTGTTTTTATTGCTCTGTATTAATTAGGACATCCATTAGGTGGCTTAAGTCAGACACAAAGATATAAATCCCCTTGTTAATTTGGAAAGAAGAATCAGCGGCGCTCATTATGATTAAATTAGCAGAGATCTGCCGGGTGGCTGGACCTTTCTGACATGATTGTGATCATCAGCTCCAAACATCGGACGGCAGTTTCCCTTTACCCTCTATTAGCATTCTGTACCTAATCTCCGATTTATCACTGGTTTAAAAGGTCTCCCTTGAAATAATCATCTATTTAATCATCATAATGATGCTATATAATTTACACAATCATTTTTTTATGCAGTATTTCAAACGTTTTGCTCTGTGAAAACACTGCACATTATATTAAATCATATTTTGAATGTGTTTGACTGCATCCTGGCGTTGATTTAACCACTCGTGAACTTATATTGGGACATATTTCTTATAATATGGTACCTCCTAGATGAAAATGGCCATTTGCTGCTAGCACATTGTTCCTTGAGATGGCCTTATATGAGCATTGCCGTTATAGCGTACAGCCATGCAAACCAATTACCGGACCGAAGGACTCCCTTGAGTTGGCTGGCGAAACCATTATAGATCCCCCACAATGTGTAACAGTTGGTAATTGTGGGCATCTTTTGGCTTCCTCTACACACAAACCAGTCCAGATGTTGGAAGGCGTGTGAAAGATGACCTATCAGACCATATTACGTTTTCCATTTGGGTCCAGGTTTTGAGTCAGGTTCTAAGATTTTGCTTGGCCTCCGAGTCAAGAGGTTTCTGAATGGCAGCACTGCCATAAATTCTAGATCACAATGTAGTTTTTGTTAAGACAAGGTCACAAAGTTGCTGATTGAATTCTGAGAAATTCTGCGAGGCTGCAGTGACATTTAGCTACTATCCTGTGTAGTGTCCTTTTATTGAACTCAGCAAAAATCATCTCACAACCACAGGTCTGGTTTCCTTATGCAGTTTATATGTTTGACATATGATGTCATTATTTTTGAGACTGTTCCTCTCAACACATTTAACTTTGTTGACCTTAAGTAATGCTGCTCGTCTTTGCTCTTTAAAGCTGCTGATTACCAATCAAGAGAATATGATTCAGCTTTGCAGCTGCATTTGATAGTAAATGACTTATTTTTGTCTGCTCTTTTTCTTAGTAAATAATTAGCATAACAACAATTATTTTATGATGTGAAAGGACTTTAGGAAAACCTAAAGCTACAATTTGACTAATTTCAAAACACAATTTATGAAACCCCTGGTCCACAACACCATGCTCTGGTAAATCATATGTGACCCTGGACCACACAAGCGGCCATTTTTTTGAAATTGAGATTTATACATCACCTGGAAGCTGAATAAATAAGCTTTTCATTGATGTATGGTTTGTTAGGATATGACAATATTTGGCTGAGATACAAGCAATATGAAAATCTGGAATCTGAGGGTGCAAAAACATCTGAATATTGAGAAAATGGCCTTTAAAGTTGTCCAAATAAAGTTCTTAGCAATGCATATTACTAATCAAAAATTAAGTTTTGATATATTTATAAATAGATTTAATATCGTCATGGAACATGGTATTTACTTAATATACTAATGATTTTTGGCATTAAAGAAAAAATTATAATTTTGACCCATACAATGCATTTTTGCTATTGCTACAAATATACCCATGCTACTTAAGACTGGTTTTGTGGTCCAGGGTCACATATATAGTCATATTTATGAGGTGAATTGTCAATATTATAATATTATCAAAAAAAAAAAGTAAAAACTGTTACAATGTCATAGAATTGACATAAAAAGTGGAAGATTATCACAGCCAAAAGTCACATTATGACATAAAAAGTAAAAACTATAAGAAAAAAAAACAATAAAAAAAATCAACAGTAACATTTTTTTTATTATTTCATAAGTATGAGTCACATTTATGACTTTTCATGTCATAATTTCAACTTAATATGTATGTTTTCTGATGTTCAACATAAACTGAATTTTTGTCATAATTGACTTTTTTGATCAAACTAATGTTTTATGTTGTAATTTGACTCTTCTGACCCAAATTTACATTTTATATCATAATTTGACTATTTTGACCAGAATTGACATTTTATGTCATCATTTCAACTTCATAATTATTACAAAAATGGTAGATAGATCTTGTTGCACATCACGAAAATCCACTTCCAGAAAGGGCTACATCTTAAACAAAAAACAAAGTAATCAGCCCAAAACAGGCCTCTGTGAGATATTTTCTTTCATAATTACTACTTTTTATGTCATAACTAGGGCTACCCCCTAATAGTCAACTAACTGTTAGATGACAAGACGAGGCTTGGTCTACCAAAATTTTATTAGTTGCTTATTCACAGAAAAAAAAAAATTCACACTAGGTGGCAAAGTCACGCAGTCCATGATGGACAGATCGTTAACGGCTGGTCTATGTGATGATATATACATCGGGCAGGATATCCAAACACTCAACTATCATTCATCGACCTCAAATATGGCTTTTCATCTGAAATATGTACGTAGTAACAGCTTTACATGGCCGCTCAATCTAATGTCAGCTTAGAAAAATGTGCACTATTGAAGTTTCTGTGTGAATAATAGTGCGATTACTACATGACAGATGGAGGCACCGGTGCAGTCACTTGCTCTTAAAATACTCCGTCATTTTTGGTCATACAGATAAAAGTAATACATCTTTTGAATCTGTAAAGACTCTAAGTTTATTTGTGTGCACTCACAATATCACCGAAACATTGTGCTTTTGTAAAATAATAAAAGCAAACAGGATGCGCTTTCTGCAATCTCGGTCGCTGTGAACCTGAGCATCACTTCAAAACTCTGTGTATACTTGCCTTACAGACATGAGGGATTTAGGTTATCCATAGAGTGAAATGTCTATTTTTAAATGACCCAATTCAAATAGAAAACAAATATTCTCAGATTATATAATCCATATGAAACATGCATACTGGTGCACTACTGCGGAGATGTGGAGTCAGTGTCACAGACTGCATCTCTTAAGCTGAAAACAAAGAAAGTGCTAGTTTATCAATAAATTATTAAAACGTTAATGCAGTCTCCTTGCTGTTTTTCCTAAACACATTCATAATTATTAGATCTGACGGTGCGCTGTGGCTTTTTTTGTGTCCGCTTGAGGCTATTTAGGCAATTAAAGGCTCATTATTATGATTTATATGGTTTATTAAACGTGCAACTAATAGTCGACTAATCCTTAAAATGAACGACTACTAGTCGACCAGAAAAACTTTAGTGGAGGGCAGCCCTAGTCATAACTATGAATTATCAAAGTCTAATTTTTTCTTATATGGCAAAAATGGGCTTCCACACAGCTGACCTGTTGTTGCAAAGAAAGTAAAAGATAATGTAAGATTTATTTTCTTCATCATCATCACATAAACACACTCTAAATTCTCAGCAAAGAGGAAAAGTTTTTGAAATGTGGCAAGACAAAAGAAGAAAAAAACAAAAAAGTTGTTTTTCAAAGCCATGTCTTTCATCAATTAGCTGAGAAGCAATGGCTTAAATAAATTATTTGTTTTGTGCAGTCTTTGGCTCTTTAATCTTACCTTTCAATATTGTCTTATTTCACACATTTTAAGGCATCTTTTTTGCCTACAGGAGCAGAAGAATGCCAATGGAAATCCATTTTCACAGTGCAGTGGTTGAACCGGTGAACTATGGATCAGTGTCAGCCAATCACAGCACTGGATTTTGTTGATAAGACACACTTCAAAGTACTAGTGGCCTTGATAAAAAGCCTTGCACACTTTGCTCATCGCTCTTCATTTAGCACAGTAAATCAAGCATCCCGACATAAACACGCAGTCTCACACACACACACACACACACACACACAAACAGCCTATTCATTTGCAAAGTCCATAATGCATGAGTATCTGTTTGAAAAACGCACACTCCCAACCACACCTGACACACACAAAGTAGACTTTTTCTAGCTCACAAACCTCAGTTAATACACTGTTTAGAAACTATAAAAAGACAAATTATTCTTTCTTTGATCTGATATAGAATAAGAATGTTTTCACACCATAGTGTGGTGTAGATATATGTTACATCTTAAAGTGTTTGACATCTAATTAAAATCAATGCTGTCATAATAAATAAATAATTATGTCTTAAAAACATTCGTACAATTGCACGCAAAAGCGACAATTACACAGCCAATTACAGTCTAAGAGAAAATGCAAGATAATTGCCAACTGATGTAATAAACGTGTAATCTTAAGAATTAAGCCAAAATAAAATAAATAAAATAAAATAAAATAATTTAAATAAAATAAAATAAGACCAATAAGACTGTACATCCCTAATATATAGATATGTTATAAAATTGAAATAAAAAATGGAAAATTATCACATTCAAATGTAAAATTCTGATACAGAAAGTCAAAATTATAAGAAAAAAAACATATAAAAAATTTACTTTTCAAATTGACCTTTTATCCTGTGACTATGATCATAGTAATTTCATTTTTAAATAATAATTTCAAGTATGACTCATGTCATATTTATGACTGATGTATGTCATAATTTCAACTTAATATGTACACTTTCTGATGTTCAACATAAACTGCATTTTTGTCATAATTGACTTTAAATAAAAATGTTAAAAAATAAAATAAAGGCCAGTTTTTTTCGTATATATATGTCACACTGTACAGCCCTGATATACAGTCATATTTATAAAAAAGTTTAGTCAAAACTGTGACAGTGTTATAAAATTGAAATAAAAAGTGGAAAATAACCACATTCAAATGTCAAATTCTGACATAAAAACTCAAAATTATACGAAAAAAATATATAAAGATTTCAAATTGAAGTATGATTTGTCATATGTATGACTTTTAACTTAATATGAATATTTTCTGATGTTCAACATAAGCTGCATTTTTGTCATAACTGACTTTATATAAAAATAATTTAAAAAATAAAATAAAGATAATAAAGACTGTGCAATATGTGACTGATGGAATGTCTATAAAATAGAAGAAGCAAAAACATAGTCCCACTCAAAACCAGATACTGTATTTGTAATGTTTGTGTCATTAATTAATAATACATCCTAAATGAATAATGCTAAAGTTCGGGGAATCTCTTTAAATCTCCATATTTCTTAAAGTGTGATTTGGAGTGAAGCCCATATATACCATCTGTGGTCTTACAGTCAAAACAAGACTGAAAATTTGTTCTGTGGCTCATCTGTTCATCTCTAACTAAACTCAGACAGAGAGAGAGAGAGAGGAAAAACTGGGTGATCATAAATAAAGCAACACAGGAATTCAAATGCCAAGGACAAATCCGTTCTTTGAACGTTTTGAGAGAGATCCAGAGGGCTCTAGGTGGTTTTGCTCTTCAGTTGAAGGACAATCTAAATTATCTCCGGCTAAAGGTTAGGACCTTCAACTAATGCTCCTTCACCAAACCTCGGTCCACTCCTCTCCGCTCTTCAGGAGCACTAACAAGATCAACAGGGAAATAGGGGATGTCAGAAAAAATCCATGGCTTGGAATAAAATTACTAAAGTTCTCTTATGGGAATGACCTCTAGGCTTTTAAACTCCTCATTCAGAACTACTCTGATCTTTTCTTGTGGTTTAAAGCTTATAAAATGTAATACCGTCACTGGTCCACTGGTCTTTAGGGACAAAAAAAGGGATTTTCATCAACTTTATTTCTTAAAAAGGGCCAAAAAGTTGACAAATGTCACACTAAACAGGTCTGAGTGGAGATTTGAGATGTTCAGATTCTTGAAGCCTGAAGCTAGAGATGATCTCACGGCTGAAATGCTTTTCCCTAAGGTCGATTAAGTCATCAGGAACGCTGCAGATTTATATTTAGCTGTAGTTTAGCTCTGCGTGCTCTCGTTCCCAGATAAGGGCAATATCAAGATTGATCGTTGACTGACACACAGAAAAAGGACTTACAATGTGTGTCTTGAAGCCTCAGGAGCTGAAGAACTGAGGCAAATATGCCTCCTTTGTGGTTCGCATACGGGTCCACAGCTAGTGACATTTACTGATCCCTTTCTCTCCTCCTCTCATCATTGATCATTTCCTGTCCTTTTCCTATTCTTGCTTCTTCATAAAAATGCTTCATAACTTGGCTGGAAATGTGAAGCCAAAGTATTATATATGAATGCTTCCACAATGTATGTATGGTTTTTTGGAGGGGCAGCAACAGTCAAGACTTGAACATGCATCACCTGTGCCAGGAGCAGCCAGTATACTAATCTTAGTGTTCCTCCTGCCATTATATTAGGCGGAGCCTAAGGTCAAGATAATTTTAATTAACTTTATTTTCTATATAGCGCCAGATAATGTTATTTATCTTTCTTACACCACGGCAAGTCATTTCTGTCTCTGGTCGCGCGTCTATAATTTCTCCTCCGCGTACACGCAGACGGGATCACAGAGGCAATTTATAAAAACGGACTTACTCTATAACCATGGAATGTTCCATGGAATTCATCAAATTTTGGATGAATAAATCAAATGTAGGTCTCTCACTTAATTCGAATCGCGATATGGACGAGTGTCTGTGAATAATAAAAACGCAAAAAGACGGTTTAAATATGAATCCTGCTTGTTCCGTTTGCCTCTGTATCAATGAATGGCGGAGACACGGTTTTGTTTACTACACAAATACTGAATCACACGTGACGCTCGCGGTGATTTTCCACCTCTGCGTCTCACTATATGACTACATAAACGTGTGAACTTAATCTCTAGAGCTGCTGTGAGAGTCACGTCATGTGATTTTTACCGTTTCATTTGAGAAAACTAGCATCATATCATAGCGTATACACACAAAATCTTCCCGGCAACCCGTCAAAATAAAAGTACGGTTTTAACATGTAATAGAAATATATAGTCTTGTATACCTTTTGTACAATGTAGGCGTTTATATTTTCCTATTTCTGGCAAATTTAAATAAAACAATTAAATGCTAAAAATAAATATATTACAATAAGATTAACTACCTAATTGTAGAAAAAAAAACTACAATTATTATTAAAACTTTTTAACATAATTTTCACACAATTTTTCTTCCATTGTATTAATTTTAACAGTAAACCTCTGTTTGTTTGGCAAACAATAAAAGGGTTTAATATTAAATTTATTTTATTTTTATTTATTTATTAATTAAATCACACAAAAATCTCTGAGAAAAAAAAGAAAAAAAATGTAGGTCCCTATTGTTCAAAATGTTGAAATTAAGATTTTTGGACTTATTATTTGACTGAAATAAATGTTTTTGTTACTACACAGAGAGTAAAGTACCAAAAAAAAAAAAAATAAATAAATAAATAAAAAAAAAAATAACATTGGGTACCCCCCAAAACCTAGGGGAAACACTGAATCTAATACACAGGACATGAATAGTATGATTATTCTGATGGTGATAAATGTCCGTTGTGCAAGCCATGTTCATGAAACATGAACAGAACAAATTTCTATGTAAATCATTTTCATGAATCACCGCTCATTGATCCATTCATCCCTAAATAGTCATATTCAATTTAATGGGACAATTTAGACACAATTGATTTTACGCATGACGTACACAGAAATTTGTTCTACTCTGGCCTTACAAAGGCCTAGCTTGTCTAATATGGTGACCTCATTGTTGAAACGCAGTGATATTGGCTTTACAGCCTGTATGATAAACACTAAGACCATCAGTGAACCTGTATGTTTTTTTAACTGTAATATTCTGTAGTTCAACCTGTAACCCCAATGAAGATATCCAGTGAGTGAAGACATCTGCTTCCCTTTGATTTTTAATTGTTTTACAACAGAGCACCCACAGCTCATTCATCAAGCTCCTGCACCACTGCAGGCATTGAGCTCTTGCCCGGCAGAGGTGCAGCTCCAGGGAGCTCTTCTATGGCAGATCAGGCCAAGAGAGCAGCTCTATACTCTTTCAATCTTTTAATCAGCTCGCGCGCTCTCTCTTACCCTCCCTCTCTGCATACAGTTCTGCCTATGCAGTTGCGCTCATAAGTTTTCATACCCCTTGCGGAATGCAAAATGTTAATTTTAACAAAATAAGAGGGATCATGAAAATTGCATGTTAGTCTTTGTTTAGTACTGTCCTGTATAAGCTATTTCACATAACAGATGTTTATATACACTCCACAAGACAAAATAGTAACTGAATTTATTAAACTGACCCGTTCAAAAGTTTTCATACCCTTGAATCTTAACATTAATCATAAAACAACACACTTCCCTGGATGATCCACATCTGTTTTTATGTTTATAGTTATTCATGAGTCCCTTGTTTGTCCTGAGCAGTTCAACATTCTTTGATTTTCCAGCATCTTCTCCAGCATCATTCAAACCCTTTCTAAAGATGGCTCTCAAAATCATACAGTCATTGTTGGAAAGGGTTCAAATATGCAGAAGAAAAAAATCTATATATATATATACACTGCCGTTCAAAATTTTGCGATCAGTAAGACTTTTTTTTTTTTAAAGAAGTCTTTTCTGCTCATCAAGGCTGTGTTTATTTGAGTAAAAATACAGAAAAAAATGGTAATATTGTGAAATATTATTGCAATTTAAAATAGTGGTTTTCTATTTTAATATACTTTACAATAGAATTTATTCCTGTGATGAAAAGCTGAATTTTCAATATCATTACTCTAGTCTTCAGTGGTCCTTCAAAAATCATTTAATATACTGATTTATTATTAATGTTTGAAACTGTTGTGCTTCTTAATTTTTTATTTTTTATTTATTTTTGGGACCTGTGATATTGTGGATTATTTGATTAATAAAACGTTAAAAAGAACAGCATTTATTTAAAATAGAAATCTTTTGTAACAATATACACTACTGTTTCAAGTTTTTTTTTCTTTCTTTCTTTGAAAGAAATTAATACTTTTATTCAGCAAACGTGTTCAATTGATAAAACAGTCATAGTTAAGACTAATATTGTTGGAAAAGATTTCTATTTTGAACAAATGCTGTTCTTTTTGACTTTTTATTCATCAAAGAATCCTGAAAAAAATATAAAACTATTTGGCAGCACAACTGTTGATTTCTAACAGATTTCTAAAAGATCATGTAACACTGTAGACTAGAATAATAATGCTGAAAATTCAACTTGGCATCACAGAAATAAATGATATTTTAAAGAAAAACTGTTATCTTAAATTGAAATTATATTTCTTTTCTTTTAACATAAAAAGTAATTGTATTTTAATAAAAAATAAAATAAACAAATAAAAATAATAAATAATTGTATTTCCAATCAATACCTCTTTCTCACCATGTCTCTGAATTTAAATTTGGAAGAAAATTAAATATATAAATCTATAAATCTGATATTTAATGGAATAATTAAATATCAGAATAATTGGAATAGTCTGGAATAATTAAGTTTTTCATGCTCACTTTATTTTTTAGGCTGCGTTTATTTGATCAAAAATACAATATAATAAATGTAATTCATAAGAAATAACTGTGAGAACTAAATAAAATGTATTTCTCTGATGACAAAGCAAAATTTTCATGATCCATGATCCTTTAAAAAATCATTCTGACATGCTGATCTGCTGCTTAGTTATTGTTAATTATTATTGGCGCTCAATTAATAATAAGGGTTCGTATTATTTATGGTGAAAACACTTTTGGTGATGTTTTTGTGTAAACCGTGAAACAAGTTTCTGCAAATTATGCGAATATTTCAGAACACTTCAGTGATTCACACAATATTGGTGAGCATAAAAGATTATTATATAATGTTAAACATTTTTTTCTCTTCCTTGCACACATCTCTCCTGCCTTGAAACACATCCTCAGGCAATGAGTAAGAATCTCTTTCTTACCCAAGTTTCTTGATCCCTTTCTCCCCTCTCTCAATCTTTCACCCTCAGGCACTAGTGCCCACTGCAGCGGTGGGTCGTGCTCGGCCGTTACCCTCCCACCTCGCTGTCATACAGGCCGTGTAATGGTAGAAGGATGAGAGTGAGAGGAAAAAAGAGAGTATGAGAGTGAGAGAAAGTAAGAGAGAGAACACGTTGGGTTGCAGAGTGGCAAGAAAGAGCATGCAGTACGAACCGTGTAGGAGATGGAGGAGGTGGGAGCATGGCTGTCATAAAAACTATTCTCGTGTCTTTTTGTGCCCTGCTTTCAGCACAGCTTGTCTGTAAAATCTATATTTCATCTCTTGAATTCAGAATTTTATGATGTTGAGTTGGTCCTCCTATCAATAATGTATTGATCATCAAGTCAAATCTTATACGCTTAGTATTGCTGATCTCCAAAAAGCCATTTTACAGGTATATCTTAGTGAATCTTACAAGAGTATCAGAGGAGACACATAAAAGTTTGGAGGGAATCAATCTGATCTGTAAAGCTTTGTAGCTTTGCTGTTTTTTATTTAAAGTTTCAGAACCAAAAACTTTAAAACGTACAAATTCGTTTCTCAATGAGTCTTTTAATCTGCTCGAGTTGTGCTGCAGATACAGTATGTTCACTGATAAATGCACAAATAGCCTCAGTTTATTTTCCTCTTGCGGACACTAGAGTATACAGGCAGTGCTTGTATCAGTCGAGTGCACATTATAACAGCAGAGGGAAAGATATCTCATTTAAAAACGAGGGAGTCATAATCTAAAAGACTTACTGTTTATTAAAAACAACATTTAAAACTTAGATGCTCTGTTTTCTGGTATGATGCACAGATTTCAAATTTCAAGCCAAATGAATGCTAACCGTACACACAAACACTCTTCCTCCCACACAAGGAGGGAAAACAATATATTTTTAATCCTCAAAAATTATATAATAAAATAAAATAATAAAAACTCATTTCAAGTTCGAAAAACAGTGACATTCTCAACTGAATTTGTTTGTTTCGCATGTATTTTGCTGAGGCGTCATTCCAATATTTTCATCTCCTTCAGCCAGTCTGTGAATATTCATAAGCTGTGTGGTCGACATTTTCCCCCAGTCATTCAAAAATGATTAGGTGGCACACTTCAGCTCCAGAAGGTTTGTGCTATTTGGGGCAAGGGTACAAGTATGGTTTACCACCCGAGTCTCCAGAGAGCTCATTACCCGTACCCAAAGAGCAGGACCTTTAGCTGAGTCACAGGGGGTATTAAAAAACCATGCCCTGTGTCTGTTGTCCTCCTCACAGCAGTGCATTAGCACCTGCCTAACAGCATCTGCATTCTCTTGCATGGACTCAGTGGGTCATGATCGCAGATCGCCACTAATTTATGGCACCCAAGTGTAAATAGCATTGACTGATATGAATAAACGCTTTAAAAACCAATTAATATTTAAAGGCGACCTATTATGTCTTTTTTTACAGAATGTGTCTGTGAAGTTTCAGCTCAAAATACCTCACAGATCATTTATTACATTGTTTAAAAAAGCCTATTTTGAGTGGAAGCACGTATAAACACTGTTTTCGTGCATGTCTCTTTAAATACTAATGAGCTGCCGCTCCCCGCCCACTTTTCCAGAATAGTGCTGTGGCTTTACAGCTCGTACCTCAGATAATCTCAAAAAACATCTGTTTGGTTTTGTCTTATCATGTCTATCGCGCTGAAATCATGTGTTTTAAAGCCATATTAGTTTAAACTTCTGATAAAAAGTCTCTTTTCTGAGCGCACACATCCAAAGCACACGCACAGAAAGCGGCTGTCACACGACACGTGAGTACTGTCTAAAAAACGCTGTCTTTTTTTTTTTAACCCAGTTGCTGGGTTATGCCTGTTGGGTCATTATGCTGGGTTATTTTTCCAGTGTTGGGTAGTGTACACTCCTCCCCCTCCCTCAGACGAAATAACCCAGCACGGGCACTTTAACCCAGCTGTTGGTTTACAGTCAGAGTGGCTTTTCATTCTCCTCAGTCCTCAGCGCTGCTGATTTAGTGGACTTCTTCAGTGAAATTAAGGTTTGTATACATTTTATTTCATCTATAAAGTCTTTATTGTGCTGTAAATGATTTTATTTGACAACGCAACATACAGACGAGATGTCAGTCAGCTAAATGCGACAGCAACGTCGTTTCGTGTGATGGAAATGCCTTGCATAACATAAACTGATTTTTTTATTCCTTATAATACTGCTTCTAATTAATTTGGATGTTAAAATATGTTCTCAAAACTCTGTACTGTTGGTTATTGACAGGTTATGAAGTCAGTCACGGCATCTTTCATCTTCGAGTGAAACGTGAGACGGCGGTCTGAAGTTCACAGTTTCCCCGGGAAACAGCAGCCCATTTCAGCGACACACCGGCACGAGAATCGGCACTATTTCTATTAAAAAGAATAACAGAGAACCGTTTAATACACTTCAATTAAAATATTACTTTCAAATGTAAAATTTTTCATTCTAAAATGCTTGTTAAATGAGTTTAAATGTATGCAAAGCTGAAAACTATGCTGCATGATTCAATTTGTCTTATAGTTTTGTCCATGGGTGTTTTCGCTTATTAATAAATCTTCAAGTTTTGCTTATTACTGTTGCCTCTAGTAATTCTGAGCCTGCTTTTTAATTTCCAACCTATTTTTGGTTCATATTAAGCCAGCAATAGTAATTTTCATTCAATATTTGAGTTCATTTAAACAACCCAGCATGTTGGGTCAAAGATTTAACCCAACTGGCAAAAGTTTGTTAAAAACACACAGAAATTACAAAAACATTTGGTTATGTCTATGAAGGTAAACATCTGGGAAAGAAATTGCATGTTTATATTAAATCTGTGTGGCAGCAGCGTAATACACAGTAAATAAATCAATAAATAAATCTAAATAGTTCTGTGCTCATCTGTGCAGCCAAAAACAGAACAGTCAGCATGCTTTTCTCAAACTTTTGCCATGGTGTTAGAACTGGTACACCATCGTCGCTTGCGAGAACAGAAGGGCGTTTCGTTTTTTTTCACATGCTTGCAGAGAAGGGCTTACTGGGTTGTCCTTTTCACATTTTCTGGATTGGTAGATGCACCAGGGTCCTAATTATAGCATTTAAACACTAAAAAAGTCAGATTTTTATGATATGTCCCCTTTCAAAAGGGTTAAAAAGCTGCTTATGCTGGTTTCAGCTCTGCATTTAGTGCTGTGACGTGTCCGTGGCCATGTCAGAAGCTAGCAAAATGAAGAATAATGGAGTTTTCAGGTAGGCAGGAAAACTGATTTAAAGCCATCCGTCAAAAGAGCTAACGTTTTTGTGAACTGCAAGGTGACGTCCTTGGGAAGAAGGCAACGTGGCTGATTCAACCGAGGGAAACCATGGTGTTGGAGTCATTAGGCCGAAACAGCGGTGAGAGGAGGGTCATTATTAATCTGCCTTTATCTAAGTTAGCAAAACTACCAGTGTAAAGACGGATGGCTTTGAATGCACCTGTTTAAGCAAAAATATAAGCATTTTAAAAAAGCTATTCAATTTGTGTTTGAAGGTTTTGGGCTATTTGAAAAAATCAAGAAAAACCTAAGGTTGTGTAGAACTGGATTCCATCCAGTGTACTTTCATTAGGCGCTCATTACGATACAAATATTCTTTGACCTTTAACAAAAAAAATAAATAAATAAAAAAAATATTAGAAGAAGAAGAAAATACTCGAAATATCTTCTTTTGTGCTCTTGTACTGGCTGGAAACAAACATGAGTGTAAAAAATATCCCTTTAAGACTTCCTCTAATTTTCTATATACTGCCTTTAAGTTCCACAAGGACTTTTTATTATACAGATGAGATAACGCAGGGATATCTTTGATCTTAAACACTTTACCTGAGTGTGGATGACAGAATGAATTATATTTTGAGGTTCAGTTACATTGAGAGCATTGACCGCACCTATAATTGCCGGATGGGATAGATGGCAGAAAGTGAGTAGATTTGTTCTAAAGATAAATCAGCTCTTACAACAAGGTCATGAACATTAGGAAACTGTTTGAATATGATTCACTGAAGACATTATGAGGAAAAGATATCAAGTTGAAGATGTGCCAGAGACAAGGGTCAAGTTATTTTCAATTTAGGAAAGATATATTATATTATATTATATTATATTATATTATATTATATTATATTATTATTATATTATATTATATTATATTATATTATCTCGCTGGCTTCCAGTGTGTACATTTGGAAAACTTCTTCTAGTTTGTTATGATGGATGGGTTGGACATGTACAGTATGTGGTCTTTATTGCCAGTTTAACACTTGTAAACATAAAGTGCAGATAATTGCCACTTGTCTTATATGACAGCCTAATTAGTGGTTAAAGGTATTTAATAGAATGTTTGGATGTTAATTTGTGTCTCATGAAGATCAAAATGTTGCCAAATAAATGGGAATATAATAAAAGCAAATTTTTTTCTACTTATTTGTAGGTACAAATCCCACAATGGGTGATCCCTGAACTATCACCATTGTGGCCTTGGGCAAGACACTTAACCTCAGCTTGTTCCAGTACAATAATGAGTGTATTATCCAAGTTGCTTTGCATAAATTGTCAGCTAAATGATAAATTAGAGCACCGCTAATGCATAACGTATTTCCCCCTGCTGAAAAGACTAACACATATTTGCGTACTTGCCCAGGCTGGTCTGTGGTTGCTAGTGCTGAGCTGGTGATCCAAATTAACCAAGTTAGTCTTGCTGGTTAAGCTTGCCACACCACCATAACAATATCACATACAAAGCATAATCAAGGAAAACATATATATTGTAATTGTCTCTGCATATTACAACAAATTCTTAAATGTTTCTACTCAAATTATTTAAACGAATGAATGAACGAATTAATAAATACATAAATAAATAACTGACTGACTAAATAAATAAACGCTGTCAAACAATTAAAAAAAAAAAAAACATTTTTTTTTTCTGTAATAAATCACACCTAACAATACAATTTGTGGTCATAAATACATTTTTACACTGAATCTCCAAATCAATGTAAAAACATAAAGACCTGATCAATTTGATCACATACAGTATGTTCATTTTTTTCAGCGTGATCATTACTGCTGCCACATGGCCATTAGCATGAAACGCTTTTAGCAGAACATGAAGTACTCACAGACACCTCAGATATAGATTTTCTAACCCAACAAAAGACACTTCCACAAATGACTGAGTGTTAGATTATCAAACTGCAGAGCACTCGCAGCTTTCATTTTGCTCTCATTCGCCTTGTTCTCATCTCTTTCACCTTAAGTTTTCATTGAAAATACAAGAGTACAGACTAAGGCCTCTCTGCCTCGTCAGATGACCTTGGTGCCCAAAGAAATACCTGTGTGGATCACAATGCACTTTTTCATGTTCAGATCACTGCTATGAATACCCAAGGGCGTCACTCTATAGGCCGTCTAGCCTATATCTAGTGGTTCTTCGTCTGTTAGCATCACACTTTTGTTGTCTTTCCAAATAAGTTCCATTCTAACTGACCTTGTACATGTATATGGGCTCAGCTGAATGGAGCTGAAGCATAAAAACTAGGTGAGCCTGCCCAGGGGCCTCCTGAGTATGGAGCAACCCTGGCCTGCATTCAGCTTTAGCCAGCCAGCCAGCCTTCTCACATCTGCCCTTGCCCCTTTTTATTGGCTGAACAGATGTGACCAACCTCCCAAGGGCTGTGTTGAGTTTTACTTCCTCAGCTCCTGTCCACATCCTCTCCAAAATGGACTTTTAGTATGACAAACCCAAACTTTGGGTGCACCGGGCCAAACTTCCACACAATAGTTTGTTTTTAAAATTATTTATTTAGCCAAGTGTACATTTTAAATCATTTACCTTTGCATAATTTATAGACACATAAAATATTTTTGTTCTGTTTATCTCCTCATAAAATAGAAAGGTTCATCTCCACATAAAATGGTGCATCCTAATAAAATAACCCATAGCAGACCTATACAGGTGGAGCTGGGGAGGTGGAGGGTTTCAGAGGAACTCTAAAAGAGCGCTGTGAATGCTCTAGTGAATGCTAAACAGTCATTTAAATGTTATGCTGCAAGCTCACTGGCTGCGTATGCAGCATGAATCAGCTTGTGGCAAGTAGTTTAACGCTGTGAATATCATCAGTTTGCGTTAACGACCCATCATACGACCGACTTGTTCTCTCTCTTTCTCCTAATATTGGTTAAACTAGCAAACCTGTGTCAAGAGTGGATTAATTGACTGTCAACAGTGTTACACAAGTATTATTGCTGCAAATTTTAACAAGACAACTCAACTAAAACTTATGTTTTGTTTATGAAACTATATTTATATACATATCATGTGCTCAGTAGTTCTAGGCTTCCATGTTGAATATATAGGAATATATAAAGGTAACAGGGTGGACAGTAGCAAACATAAATGGTATTTTATGCACATATTCCTACAGATCAACTTTATTTATATAGCACTTTATACAATATAGATTGTTTCAAAGCAGCTATGTAAGGTCACGCATGCAACTTATCCACGCTCAGTGAATGAGAGCCAATATATTATGATCTAAACCAGCTAATTAAATCGTTTATATTAATATATTTGTATACAGCTTACCTTTGCTGATATCCTGGTACTCCAACCACAGCTGGCGTTGGACTTGCTTGTTGGGATACCATATGGTACAGGATTCCTCAAAGCCATACACTGCCTCTTGGATAAAATGGTTGCCAAACTCTTTTAAAATTGATACAAAGTCGCTGCGCAGGGTAGCTCCATCCAGTGAATGAATCGCTGAACTGAAGGCTGAAGAGGAAAGGTAAAAAAAAAAA